>CM076583.1:430282911-430510337 GCA_034641835.2 Pinus albicaulis
AACATGTTTTGGGGTGAAGGAAAATAACCTTTTTAAATAAAATAAGAAATTGAATTTCATGATAAATTGGATAAAAACTTGACACATGGTTGGAAAATTCTTAGGATTTATAAATATCTTCTTCATACTAATAGAGTTAAGTTGCAACACCATTTAAATTCATGGGTTTGCATGTAAGGTGAGTACACAAGGAGTAGGTAGGGTAGTTCATTGGTTATTTGGAAACATTCAGTTAAGCAAAGAAGCTCAAGTTGCAAGGAGTCAAGTGCTAAAAACTAGGATAATACAAAGAGGAGAGGAGGGGGGGGGGGGCATGGTGAATTGGTATTATGTAAATTTTTAACAATAATTATGATTATTTATATTATCATTGATCAATTACACCACAATACCATAAGTCAAAAACCAAACACAAATGAGACACGCATGTTTATGTGGAAACCCATAAAGGGAGAAAACCACAAATCTGATTTTTGTTGTTTGTGCAAATGCAAGCTCTAACCTACTATTACATCAAATTTATTGGAACCAACAAGGAGACACCTATCCCTTGATTTGCAAACCCCCACTCGTTGGAAGCAACTACTCCCACAATATGCAAGCAACAACTTGCTACATGCAACTACCCCCTGATCTTTACAGGAACTAACTTGAAGGAAGCACCCACTCTTTGATGTGTAGGAACCAACTTGTTGTGCCTAGTAGATCCTTCCTTTATTCATTTTCAAACTCAGACCATCAAGCACACTATTCTTAATTTAAAATTCAAACTTTTACAATTTCAACTCTTAGTTAGCTAGATGTTTTGTAGCAATACATGCATGCCCAAATCAACTCTCAAATTTTCTCTCATCATCACATTTTCTCACTCTCTCTGCTACTCATAAGCTCTTCTCTCATACATAGAGGGTTGCTTTAATACACACACACACACACAACTTACACTCCTATATTCAACATCTCACACAACGACTTCAAAAATTTTCAGTTAATTTGTATTACTTCCCAGCTTTTACAAATACAATATTCTTTCATCCCCTGTCTCAATTTTTCTTCAAAGCATCCAACTATATTATGTCATTTTCTTTGTATTTTATAGACTTTACTTTTCAATTTCCATGGGTGTAATTCCATTCTTTTTACCCATGGAAATATTGTTTTGACTGTATAAAAGCCCATAAGTATTGTAAAACATCTATAATATAGGTTGTTTGACTGTGTCAACAATCAAAAGATTTCAAAAGATTTCACATCAGATTTCAATCAATACTATGGATCGACTCCTCAACCAACAATGCAAAATTATTATTGCGTTACCTCGATGGCGCATAGGGATACAATGCCTCAACACGATGCAACCCCAACCTTTTTCTAGGATCTCAATGCCTTGACTTCACATTGAGTCGCGATACTACCACAATACACAATACTCAACTTTTACAACCTTTTAGCTGTAGGTGATTTAGTTAAAAATAGACTCATTCAACCAAAAGTTATGAAAAATACCCTATTGGATCTCGAGGTATCAAAGCACTATTTCCTACATGTCCCCACTCATATATTTTTCTCCAATCTGATGAGTTTCACAACACTTGACAGAGGTATTTCCATCACTTAAACTTGAAAGATACCGATAACGGGATCTTAGACTTTGGCCTCACTACTGGGTCTTGAATCTCCACCATCACAGACTCCTCAAGGTATTGATACGGGGATGGAGTTACACTAATGAGACTATTCCCATTCCTCGCATCCCTTAGAATATGAGACCACCCATTGCTTGCTGCCCAATGCTCGTTATAGGATTGAAAGCTTTACTCGTGGGTGATGGAAATGGTTGATGGCCCCACCTTCATAGAAACATAGAAAGCATAAAAAATAATTAACACCAAAAGGTCTTACAAAACCTGTCTCTAGCGCATATTGGCAAGACCTCAGGGTCTACCAAGTCAGTCCACGACGAACCAATTTATGATTTCCATGTGACACTTCTTCCACCTCATCACCGCAACATGACACCTACCACTGTGATTACCACATCAACTGCTTCAACCAATAAGAACTTGCCACTTGTCCATATACCACGTGTCTCGCTAGGTCAGTTACCACGTTTCACTCGGAAAGGGTCCACTTCACCACCCAAAAAGGCCAAATCTACTTGCCACGTGTCACTCGAAAATGGTCCACTTGGCCACCCAAAAAGGCTAAATCCACTTACCATGTGTCATAACCATGAAGTTCCATGTGTCAACCTTTACTTGTCATTTCCTCATTGGGAAATGTCATTAACCTGCCATTTGTCTTTTCCACCTGACACCTCAAAATCCATGCAAATGCTTGATGATTTCCACTTCGCCATTATGTTATTTGTGTGTAGTTTAGTTCTCACTTGGTGGTATGATATCCACGTGTACCTTCCAATTGAAGTACATGTCATTACCACATGGCACCTTCATGGAGGTGCCACTTTTCCTACCATGTGTGCTTCCCATCGCTTGTTTCTTGTTGCTCAGTTGCGTGCAAAACAAGTTTTAGTCACTGATTCAATAAATTCTTAGGAGCTCATCATTGGGTTCTTAGTGGCCAAGAGCTTGTCACCCAAAAATCATCAATCATCATCATGCTGCATTGTGTGGACATAAATTGGAGTAAGAAGTCCAATATGTGCTTGGGAGTTGCTTGCTATTGAAATTTGGGGAAACTTTGGGTTGACTTTCCCCAAGAGAAATCCAATTATCCCAAAATAAGCCCATATACACTAAATAAGACCATCTTAACCAAATAATTCAATTTGTTAAAAGGAAAATATTATCATTGATGTGTTCTTGGAACTCCTCCTTGATGGGACGACTTTGTTTGGGAAATAAATCTTTAAGGATGGGGTGAAATATATTAAATATTTTAAGATCAAATTAAAGTGGGTTTTTCTTCGATGACAACTTCACTAAATGATGGCTCACATTGGCACACAAGCACCCATTGAATCCTCCATCAAGATATATAAATAAGAGACATTATGGATCATTCAAAATGCAGTACATGCGACACATCTTTGGTGAGAAATGAGCTGACGTAGCCATGGGCTCAAGAAGCCCTAACCGAGTTGGAGAAGAAGTCTAGTATTGGTTCTTTTATTGTTTTTGTGTTTAGATAAGATAATGGATCAGATGGAAAAGTTTGTGAGGAGGATTTTGGGCATTGTTTTATTGCATATCTCTTGTGATATTTTCCGCAGGTATAGGGTCTCTTTGAAAAAGGCCGATCCTTGTTTCAACTATTTGGAGAGGGCCAAAAAGGCCTATTCTTGGAGGGTCGAAAGTTCAGAGCTAGACCACATCCATTAAAGGAATGTTATGAGCATATTTTGGGGTGAAATTCCCTTGAGAACAAGGCTAATATTTATGTGCATGCATCAGGAGGGTCGACCCCTAATTAGGTGCAAATATGAGTTGGATCAAACTGATAAATGAGGACTGAGATACCTTGTGAAGAAACACATGAATCAAGTATTTGAAGGACATTGGATTGAATGAAGGTTTTGAAGGTGTTTGGAGGCTACAATCAGGGTTGTCAAAATATCTACTGGAAGCCCTAACCAAGACCAATTTTTAGAGATTATAGTGTGCGGGCCAAAATTTCATAAGCGAAATTGGACGTCCTAAAATGTAAGTATTTCTCTCTGAAGGTTGGTGGACAAACTTATATGGAAATATCCTTGTGACTGTGATATTGAGAAATATTATTTATGAAAATAATACATGGTATCATTTTTGTTTAGAGATGTGTAACCATGATATTTATTTAGTAATTTATGACTATGATTCTTGTTCAGTGAAGTACGATAGTGATGCTTGTCCAATGAAACTTGTGACTATGACAGTGATGAATAATAGTGACAAATATTATGATAATGAATTATAATAGTGATCCTTGTAGTGAGTTACAACAATGATTCTTGTTCTTATAGCAATGACACTTGGAAGCATGTTCATAACAATGATGATAGTAATGTATGACAGTAAACTTATAGCATTAATGAAAGGAAATATCCCTATATTAGTGATGTATGATAGTGTCCTAATGACAATGATGCATAACAATGAAGCATGCTCGTATGGCAGTTTCTTGTAAGATATTGGAGATAGGGATATGTGATGTTTGTGATAGTGATATCAAAGGTCCCGTGGAAGGCCTATGAATGCCTCCATGATAAGTTTGTATGTTATCATCTCATGAGTATCTTGTATGATCTAGGGTTGGAATAGTAGGCCTAATGTGATTGATGTTGAAAGAACCATGTCTCATTATAATTGTACTTTGTATATGAGATGAACATTTGATGAAATATCTAATGAAGAAAAATAGTTGTTTTTTTGGTTTCCCCCCTTGTGGGGTTTTTCCTTGGTCATTGAACAAAAATCCCGGTGTCTCTATTTTGTATAATTTTCTTCTATTGTTCCTTACTATTTTTCTGCATTTATGATGTTATTGTTCTATCTATATAATTGTTGATGATGAAATGGGGTGAATGTAATGTGTAAATTGTTGAAAAAGTTAAAAAATGCAATTATCTACAACATAGAACAATCTAGCCCTAAAATTAACATGGTATCAGAGCTGGGTTGAAGAAAATTAATTGAGATCACACCCATGTAAACACCTATGAAAATGTTTGAGACCTAAAATAATGCTAGGGTTTTAAGGAAACCCATGGATCCTTTATCAAATAAATGTTAGGGTTTGGGAGAAACCATTAGAGTGGCCTTAGATATGGAAAAGGTCTGGTGCGATTAATATTTTTTACAATGTAATATGATTAGTGAGAAGATATTGAGTTATTTAAAAGCACCTAATATATATTTGGAAGAACCCTAGTTGAGTATGTCTCCTACCCAATAAGAGATGATGCCATTGAAAGATGATTGATGGATAATGGTGGCTCATGGCTAGAAGGAGGTGAGATCAAAAGGGAGTTGATACCTTCCTACAATCCTCATTAAAGATAATTACCTTCAAGATTTATGTTATTTAAATTTTATGAAATTGTTCTTGTTTTGATTGTTTTCTTTATTCTTCCTGCATGAGTAATTGGCTAACCAAATGCTTCTTTCCCTGATTTCTTGAATGAAGGTGTGATCAAGGAAATTCGGTCCATATTGAGGGCCATCAAGATAAATAAAAATGTGAGAAGAGTTAGATCCAAAAGGGAGCCGGTGTAGGAAAATGAAGGAGCCTCTCTCTTATCTAGAGAAGAAAGATAATCCTACCATTATCATCAGGTACACTTTCACTCTGATTATTTACTTTTTTATTATTGCTCTTTCTCTTGTTCTAGGGTTAAAAGGTACATCATATGGATGTAAGGAACAAGTCCTCAATATTTATATTGAGGAGGATGTATATCCACCTCATGATTAGAGTGGAAATGGACAAGAGCCCAAGCCTTAGAGAAAGGATTACTGTCTCCCATGAACTTGATGACGATGACTAAAAGAGGATTCCTATTCAGAGGGAGGAGAATGTGATGTAATGGTCAAATGACATGTTCTGAGTTAAGGAGACGCTGAGAGAAATATGTCCTTCATGCAAGGACCATTCTAGATGACAAATATGTTGTGTTAGAGAATTCAATAGTCATATGCTCTCTAAGAAAGAGGACTATGATGATATTCTAGCTCTGGTTGCGAGATGCACTATTATCAGATGTATGTGAAGTTGGATTCCTCCATGATGTACTTAAGGAATAAGCATACTTAGGTATTTGAGGCACATAAAAATGAGATTCATGATTGTATATTGAAGAAATCCCCATATGGACTCTAGAAAATCCGCTGGGCTTGGTATGCTAGGATTGATGGACATATGATGTGGACTCCAACCTCTCATCAATATTGAAGTTATGTATTTTATATTTGGTTTTATATATGATAAAAATTTATTTATGATGAGATAAAATCATCTTAGTGTTCAATACGAGAGGGAGTTAACCTTTGATCCCAGGTGATCAACTTCTTGAGATTAAAAGTATATAAAGAGCTGATGAGGATTTCCTTGTCAAAGGAAGTATTTTTTTAGAGACTTGGCATGATGGATTACACTAAAACAATTGAGATATTCATCTTTAGATTTAGATTTGGTGGATCCAACGATTAGCAGGTAGATAGATGGATCCTTTATTTGCAGTGTATACCATGAGATAGATAGGGCCTAGACATGTATATTAAGATGCTACAAAGTAGGTATTGAGATACGTAAATGATGTAGTCAATCATGGATTGAGAAAGTGATGTGACTGGAGAGATATGAAAATGCTAAGTGAACCAAGAGTGTTGTGAATAGGAAGAACATATTGAGGTGTTTCTTCAGTGTGGATCTTGATCTGATTTCCTGAATGAACAAGTATCAAACTTCCATTTCACTTTTTCTAGTAGTGGTCGATCATATTATGAGTAGTGTGGCTTCAAAAGTTATCCATTGGATTTTCATGGTGCCATTGATGGAGCAATGAGACTCACATAGGGAGCAATGAGGCTTTAGCATAGAGGGAATAGTGAGGCTTCGACAATGACTTCTTGTTGAAATGAAGCAATGAGGCTTCCACATACGAGCAGGTTGCAGAAATTCTCACCAAGACATTGAAGTTCATATTCTTACGAGAGAAGCTTGGAGTGTAGGATAATGTATCCACTGAGCATATTAGTTTCCCCATCTTTATGACTAGCCATGGACTTGGTCAAGGGGGATGTGCAACAAAGCTCTTCCTCCACAAGAGGGAACACTGTTGATCGACAACGCAGAACACAAACCTTCCCCCATCTTTATGACTAGCTATGGAATTGGTGAAGGGGGTTGTGATGCCGGTCATGGGTGTGAGGGTACTCATTGAAGCCATGAACTTAGCTAAGTACATTTCCCAGTATGCATCCTACCTGTAATTCACCTTCGTGTCATTACTGACCAAGGGCCACAATGAGGTCATTAAGATTGTTAGGATTGTCACCTATCTGTCCAGTGGGTGAGGAGATGTGGAGGAGACTTAGGTGTGTGTGATCTTTACCTAATGGCAGATGCACCTACCATGGACTTGGTTATGGTAAATTAATCTCCTGTAAGTATTAGATGTAGTTATTTTACCACTTGGTCGTTGAGGATCTACTTGGGTGAGGTTTAGTTAGTGGACAAAGGGTGTGTGTGTTGAGATTTCAACAAGATGATGAGCTTAGTGAAAAGAGTCGCCTTAACTAAGTGGGCTCGCAAGCTATTTTTTGCGCAAGTCTATTTTTAGACATGTCGATCATATTCTATGAGTTGCAGGATGCTATTTGTGGATGGTTGGTCAAGTTGGAAAAATAGATGGACTTTTATTTTTAGACATATTGGGCGGAATCTATTTTTAGATTGCCAGTCTAAAAATAGATATGTCGAATATTATTAGCTCTTAATAATATTTGGACTCTAAACATTATCTTATTCTCTTGGAGCACTTCAGTTAAGTGCACAGATGTGGCACAGGAGCTGACAGAAGGAATTACGCTATTCCCGAGGGTTAAGTGGAGCTATTGCATGGATACTTCAGTTAGAACTCATGTGAGAGAGTTTGGTGGAGTTGATTGAGGAAGTTAATGGAGTTGTGTTCAGTTTAACTAAGCTAAACATAGTTGAGCTAGTTGTATCTAGTCTAACTGATTGATACACTAGTGAGAGTGGTGTGAATTAATTATTAATTAATTCACTAAATATAAACTCATTAATCAACCGAAGAATACATTAGTTAACTACAGTGCATGGACAGTTTCAGTGGAGAACAGTGGAGAGGTAGGTGAAAGAGCAGGTTGACTATCAGTTGTGACTATACTATTGCATGATTTGCAACAACCAGTGATTGGAGATGCCAATGAGGATCACAGCAGAAAGGATGTATAAATTCGGTTCATTCGCAGGCCAATATTTAGTAGGATTGTGCGTAGAGGCAAATAAGAAAAGACTTGCATGGATTTGCTAGATCAGGCCTGATTAGTGTGTAGCGATTGTATTGTACTGAGAGCTTGACATGATCAGCTTTGTATGAGGATTTTTACATGATCTCTATGACATATATTATATACAAATAGTTGGGGCTTTTAGCTTCAGGCTTTCCAGTTAAAACACTGTGTTCATATGTGTGAATTTTTATGGTTTCAATGTGTGCATGCAATTGATTTAATTTCCGCAAGTAATGATCAATAGTAGAAGAGATTTTGTATTGTGCATGAAGTCAAATAGTGTGTGATCAGGAGAATCTTGGATGTATAACACATTAGTTATATAATTTATACATGGTATCGCAGCGATATTGATCATCGAGCAATTGCAAAGCATTGAAGCTGCTGAGTTTTGTGCCGGTGGGAATTCCGACGGTGAGAGTAAGCTGGTGTCGAAGTTGAGATGTCTTTTATTAAATGGATTATATCGAGTATGCCTCAGGGGTAGCTCGAATTATGTCATATGCATGACAGGATGTGACAGCAGCATGAGGATAATGGGTTGAAGGAGTTTATAGATGCAGAAATTCCAAAACCTGCTTCTAGCGATGCTGCCGCACTTGACGCATGGCAAAAGAAGACAACAAAATGTCGAAGGATTCTGTTGGAAGGTGTGAAGGATCACATAGTGTCCAGCCTTCATGGTAAAGCTTCTCCATTCTTGATGTGGAAAGATTTGACAGACTTGTTCCAAAGCAAGAGCGACTAGAGGAATTTGGCGCTCAAGGATAAACTCAGGAAGATAAAAATGGAGAAAGGCGACAGTATACCCAAGTACCTCACGAAGTTTTTCCAGTGCAGGGATGAGCTGGGAAGTGTGGGGGTTACTGTAGATGAAGAGGACTTGGTGAGCTGGCTCTCCTTGGGCTTCCGAAGAGTCAGTATTCCTATCAGGACTGTATTCCTATGAGGACTCCGTCAATGGCCTGGAGAAACTGGCCAGATGGGAGCGACTTTGGCCTGCATCTTGTGCAATAGATAAAGGAGGTCAGGACAACATCTTCATCAAAGAATGAAGATCAAGAAAATTGCGTTCACTTTGCCAAATCAAGGAAAGGGAAGGGAAAGAAAAATCCTTCTCAATCCCGTGTGAAAGGAAAGAAGCAGGACTTGTCCAAGGTGAAGTGCTTTCACTGTCACTAACACGGACATTACGCCACTAATTGTCCACAGAAGAAGAAAAATAAGCAGGCTGCTAGATCTGCAGCTGGAGAGGCCTTAGCTTCGCAACAGCTATATTGCACGATCACACACCAAGTATGATGGGTCTGGGCAGAGCTGGCTGGTGCGCGTCTTTCCACATGACCAGGAGACAAATATTTGTTTACCGATCCGGACGAGAAGGATTTGAGCATCGAGATGGGCGATGACAGAAGATGTTAGCGTGGGTAAAACGACGGACCATTTCTCTTGGAGAGGAGTCCTGGAAAACTATCTGAAGGGATGTCATGTATGTTCTAGGATTGAAGAAGAATCGATCTCTCATGGCGATGTTGGAAGACAAGGGATATGATGTTGTCTTTAGCGAGGGAAAGGCTTTCCCCGCGCAAAGTAGGGCAACCGGTGAAACCCGAAGGATGGAGGATGTGGGTTCGAGTTAAGAACCTTTACCGCCAGGTAGATGGCTGCATAAAAATGGTAAGCAAGGTAGAAGGAGTGGTGAGCCGGGATGATGGTGAGTTGTGGCACCGGAGATTGGGCCACCTTCACCATGGAGCTTTGAAGATACTGCAGCAGATTTCTACTGGGCTTCCTAAAGGCACTCTTGCGCAGTCAGATCAGTGCAAGGGGTGTACCTTGGGGAAAATTTGTGAAAGCCACCTTTCACGAGAAAAGGATACTGCCACGACGATCTTTTGAGAGAATTCACAGCCGCACGTGTGTGGACCTTTTCTCGGGGTAGTTTTGGCTAAACAAAGGTTTTCGGTAGAATGTGTGATATTTGTCACGATTTAACGATTTTTCTCGGAAGTGCTGGATCTTCTTCATGCATAAGAAGAGCGAGACATACTCAAAGTTATTTGATTTCAAGGCATTGGTTGAGAAAGAATCGGGGAAGCAGGTGAAGGCTCTTAGGAGTGACAATGGTGGTGAATTCATCTATGGCGAATTCAAGGACTTTTGCAGCGCAAAAGGAATTCGAAGAGAGCTCATAGCACCTCATAACCCACAGCACAATGGGGTTGCTGAGCGAAAGAACAGAACAATCATGGGTGTTGCACGGGTGATGTTGCATGATCAGGGCCTTCCCATACACTTGTGGGCTGAGGCATGAAATATTGCAGTATATGTGCAGAACCATTGTCCTCACAGGATACTTGGCATGAGTACACCCGAGGAGGCGTTTTCTAGTAAGAAGCCTGATATTTCCCATTTGAGGATTTTTGGTTCACCTGTTTACATTCATGTGACGAAGGATGCCAGGAAGAAGCTGGAGCCGACCGCAGAGGTTTGGATATTTGTGGGGTACACTAATACACCCCACAACTATCGTGTGTATTTTCCAGACAGTCGCAAGACTGTTGTGCGACGGGATATCAAATTTCAGGAGGAGAAAGCCATGAAGTGTTCGCTTGAGAGGGAGCCACACTTGCATGGAGAAGAGGAGCTATTAGTTCCTAAGGAGGAGCTTCCAGATGTGGATCAGCCACAAGAGGAAGATCATGGAGTGGAAGAGACCACTCATGCAGCGCCAACCATCAGAGGGCGCAAGCGCACTACAGAAGCTGAGCGATTAACCCTGACGCAAGAGGAAGATTATGGTGGAGCACCTCTACATCAACAGCTACAGACAAGAGACAACATCGACCGATATATCGGATACACGGGCTCCGATGAGCAAGTGTACCGTGACATAACCATCTTATCAGGAAGTCAGAAGGACCTCGTGCTGGCAGATGCCAGGAAGAGTATGATTCGATTGTCAGAAACAGTGCATGGGAGATTGTCCCAAGGCCGGAAGGGAAATCAGTGGTAGGTTCGAGATGGATCTACAAAGTGAAGCAAGCAACTGACGGGAGTGTGGAGAAGTACAAGGCAAGATTTGTTGCCCGAGGCTTCTCACAGATTGAGGGGATCGATTATAAGGAAACCTTTGCACCTTTCGCAAGGTATTCTTCCATACGGAGCATCCTAGCTCTCTCAGTGCAGATGGGATGGCACATTCATCAGATGGATGTGAAGATTGCATTCCTCAATAGAGTCATTGAGAAGGAGGTGTACATAGAGCATCCTCAAGGTTTCGAGATATTCAGCAACGATTCGCATGTGTGCAAGCTCAAAAGAGCGTTGTATGGGTTGAAACAAGCACCGCGTGCTTGGTACACATGGATGTATGCAATTATTTCAACGATTCCAATTCACCAAGAGTGAGGCGGATCCGAACCTATACCAGATTGTGGTGGAGGGTAAGTTGCTGATCATTGTACTTTATGTAGATGTTTTTATTTTGACGGGTGATGAACAGTTGATACTCTCATGCAAGGTTGATCTTGCAAAAGAGTTTGAGATGAAGGACTTGGGCCTCCTTCATTATTTCTTTGGATTGGAAATTTGGTAGCGCAGTGATGGATTGCTTGTGTCTCAAGGCAAGTATGCCCGGGAGATACTAGAGAAGTTCAACATGCATGGCTGCAAGCCTATCAACACTCCTCTTCCTGGTGGTTGGAGGAAAGAGGATGCTACATCGGCAGAGGTAGTGGATGCCATTGCTTCATCGAAGGTATTGGTGGCGTCGCTTATGTATTTGGTCAATACACAACTCGACATATGCTATGCTGTTAACCAAATTTCACAAGCTATGGTTAAGCCTACCAAGCTCTTTTGGAAGGCAGGAAAGCATGTATTGAGATATCTCAGAGGCACATCGGGATATGGATTATGGTACAGACAGTCGGATGAGGTGAAGCTGTGTGGCTTCACAGATGCAAATTGGGCAGGGAGCCCAACGGACAGAAAGAGCACATATGGAGGGATTTTCAATATCGGGTCGACAGCAGTTTCTTGGTACAACAGGAAGCAAAGATCCGTGGCACTCAGTTCAGCAGAGGCCGAGTATATGGTAGCGAGTTTGGCTGCATGCGAGGCTATATGGATGAGGAAGATCCTGGTCGGGTTGTTCGGTTCACACTTAGAGCCTACTGTGATTTATTGTGATAATCAGAGTTGCATCAAACTCTCGGTTAATCCAGCATTTCATGATAGATCTAAATGCCATCGACATCCGTATCATCATATTAGAGATTGTGTACAGCCAGAATTCATGTTACTTTTCATATTCCTACTAGGAGGACTGTGGATGCTGACATTCGATAAAGGCGCTCACCAGGAGCAAATTCGAACACCACAGAGGCATGATCGCAGGTGGAATATAATCCCCATCCCGTTGAGAGGGAGTGTTGAGTTTGGTAACAAGACGATGAGCTTAGTGGAAAGAAGTCACCTTCACTAAGTGGGCCCGCAGGCTATTTTTGGCGCAAAGTCTATTTTTAGACTATGTCTATTTTTAGACATATGGATCATGTTCTATGAGTTGCAGGATGCTATTTGTGGATGGTTGGTCAAGTTGGAAAAAATAGATGGACTTCTATTTTTAGACATATTGGGTAGAATCTATTTTTAGATTGCCAGTCTAAAAATAGATATGTCGAATATTATTAGCTCTTAATGATATTTGGACTATAAACATTATCTTATTCTCTTGGAGCACTTCAGTTAAGTGCACAGATGTGGCACAGGAGCTGACAGAAGGAATTACGCTATTCCTGAGGGTTAAGTGGAGCTATTGCATGGAGAATTCAGTTAGAACTCATGTGACAGAGTTTGGTGGAGTTGTAGAAGTAGTTGGTGGAGTTGTGTTCAGTTTAACTCAGTTAGACACAGTTGAGCTAGTTGTATCTAGTCTAACTGATTGACACACTAGTGAGAGTGGTGTGAATTAATTAATAATTAATTCACTAATTATTAACTCATTAATCAACTGAAGAATACATCAGTTAACTACAGTGCATGGACAGTTTCAGTGGAGACCAGTGGAGAGGTAGGTGAAAGAGAAGGTTGAATATCATTTGTGACTATAGTGTTGCATGATTTGCAACACACAATGATTGGAGATGCCAATGAGGATTACGTGAGAAAGGTTGGACCAATTCAAGTTCATTCAGAGCCAATATTTACTAGGGATTTCGTAGTAGAGGCAGGCTAGCAGGTGGAAAATATTGGTTCATGGATTTGCTAGAGCGGGCCTGATTAGTGTGTAGCGATTGTATTGTACTGAGAGCTTGACATGATCAGCTTTGTATGAGGACTATTACATGATCTCTATGACATATATTATATATAGATAGTTGGGGTTTTTAGCTTCAAGCTTTCCTATTAAAACACTGTGTTCATATGTGTGAATATTTATGGTTTCAATGTGTGCATGCAATTGATTTAATTTCCACAAGTAATGATCAATAGTAGAAGAGATTCTGTATTGTGCATGAAGTCAAATCGTGTTGGATCAGGAGAATCTTGGATGTATAACACATTAGTTATATAATTTCTACAGTGTGATTGTTACCAAGGTCATTTATGATTTCCATGGACTTGGTTATGGTAAATCAATCTCCCTTATTGCCACACGGATCATTCTTCTTCTTCTATGGATTGAGACATCATTGTCTAGTTGAGATGAGGTCATGGAGACTTAGGTGTTCATCATGAATTTTTTGACATGCATGTTTCCAATGCATACTCGATTAGTTTTCGAGGGGTCTTGTTACAAATATTTTTTCCCAAAGTGTTTTTTTACATATTCTATTAAGTTGTCATTTTACTAGTTGTTAGAAATGGAAACATTTGGAATGCAGAGATATGGATCAAAACTTTATTGTGGAGTGCACAATTCCGTGTGAAGCTATGCGAGGATGCCTTTCATTATGCAAGATACATATATGCAGAGGAATGTTATGCAAAGGTGGCTTTCATTGTGCGGGATTGAGGTACTATGTCAAGGTAGAGTACCATGTCTATAAGGAAAGCTCTACACTTCGCACAATGGAAGCTTCTTCCACTATCATTTTATCTGCCTCTTTGTGTGGGGTCATTACAAAGGGACAAGTTCAGTTCTATATTTGAGGAATCAAAGGATTCAAAAATATTTGAATTCATAGATGAAATCAGAAAAGTGAGACAAAAGCCTAAGTAAATAACCTACAAGGAAAAATGAGTTGTTCCAATTCTAATTTTTTGTAGGAAATAGAATCCAAAAACATTCAATTATTTATTTATTTGTATAGCTCGCGGTAAAATTCCATTGAGTATCAATTAGTTTTGGGAAATTTCTTTGAGTAATTATGCCATAGCTCAGGGGGAGGGCGAGAGCTAACATCTACTATTTTTTTGTGCGAAAAAAAGGGTGTACAAGAAGTGCGGGAGAAAGGGTGTGCAGAGAAATTGTGTGCAAGGAATTTTTTAAATAGCATGGACTATATCGAGTCAAGATTTCTTCCTTTGCACTTCGAATTATAACACTAATTTAGTATGTGGAGTTGAGGCATAAAAAAAAATCCAATTTTGTGATATGTAGAGGAAGAAAAAGGGGTGCATGGAGAAATTGAGCGCAAAGGAGTCTGTTAAGAAGAGATACTATATCAAGTCAATATTTTTTCCTCTGCAATGCGCATAAAGCTAATTTATTATGCAGATTCGAGGCATGGAAAAAAAAAGCTAATTTTGTAAGTGGCAATTTCATGAGTGAGTGATCTGACACTATTATGCTTGAGATGCTCTTGCTCTGTCTCGTGATGCCAAAGATTATAGGGGTTCCATGTGCCTTATGTAAGAAATATGAAAAAATAGCTTTGAAATGGTGTACGAGAAGTGTTGGAGAAAGGGTGTGTGGAGAACGAGTATGTGCGGATATAAGGGAGTATGGAGAAGCACTTCAAACAACAAAAACTCTGACTCTATCTCCACACTATGCACAATGAAAGCGTTCAATTCCCATTCACACTTTTCTCACACTCTTTCTCCTTCCTCCATATATCACCCATCCCTTGCCTCCCCCCCCCAAACTTAGCTACTTAACCTCCAATACCAAACTTTACAATTACGATTGCAAAGGATAATTCATCAAATCTCGCATTGTGCACACTAAAAACTTCATACCCGCAATAAAATTTATCTCTGCATATCCTAGTGTAATTGGATAAATGGATGAAGTTATGCAAATATGACTTTTATTATGCGGAATACAAAGGTGCAAACACATAAATAATAACAAATTGCAAAAATGTGCACATTTTCGAATAACAAGAAAATATAGGTCCCGCAAAAAGATGCATAGCCTTAATTAATTAATTAGAGATAAAAATTCTATATGTTTTAATTTGAAGTATGGCGTTATAAATTAGCTTTGGTGATAAAATGTTCGAAAGTTAACGAGCTCATTCCCATTTCTTGAAATTTAATTTCATGTTTGCGCTCATTTTCCATTTCTTTAATTTGAATCATATGCCTGTGTTTAATGCTTCCATTTTCTTTCTTGGATTGTGGTTGCAGAGGCATCAATTTTAATGTGATCTCCATCTGTCTCGACCTCTTTTCTTGTATAGGGAAACCAAAATATCTCCTTGATACCCTTACTACATTGGGGATAGTAAGGAAGAGGACAGATCTGACATACCTTCGTTTTTTAGAACAAAAAAAAAATGCTTTCTTCTTCGTTGATAAAAAGAGAGTACATTGACTATTTCAAATATTTTCTCTAAGCCCACCTATGCTTACAGAATGGAAAAGAGATTACATTGAATATTTCAAATATTTTCTCTAAGCCCACCTATACTTATAGAATGGATTATGTTTTGTTATTTTACAAAAAGGAGTTCACATAACTGCCTCTAGTGGAATATTTCTTATCCTATCCAATAGAATGGATGTAGAGTTCTTAAAAAAAATAGATAGATATACGAGTACAACTTAAACAAAACAAAAAAAATATTACAACACAACAATTACATCAAATTGGGTCCCTAATTGAAGTCGATGCTGCCAGCATGCATGAGTATGTCCTGTACATAAGCCTTGAAGTGGTACTTGTCTCTAAAACAATGCCCCTTTTTCACAGCAGGTCAGCAACTTGGTTTTTCTCTCTGTAGGTATGAGAGTAAGTGATGTGTTGGAAGGAGGTTTCCAGAATTCTGATGTAGCTCATCAAGTTGGAAAAAATGTGTGGGCGAAAGAGAGAGTGATCTTTGACCAAGTAGATGATGCTCTTTGCATCACCATGAATGAAAATGTTTTCCAATCCAAGCCAGTTAACAAAAGTGAGAGATCCCCAAAGAGCGATGACCTCGACTCTGCTGTTGGTCCCCCTACCACCCTGCCACCAGAACTAGTAATATCGACCAAGTTCAAGAGTGTTGACCACCCCGTAGCCACATCTCCTCAGTTGATAAGCATTAACAAATGATCCTTTGGGGAAGAGTCCTTTGATGTATTTATGAATGATCTTTCTTGTTTTTGTGATTGTCTTCTTCGACCCAATTTTTGAAAAGTAAGTGATGGCATTCCTTATCACCTCCCATACCATTGGGTTCTTGTTTTAAAATAGCCAGGCGTTCCTACTTCCCCAAATGGCCCAGATGATATAGAAAGGGAGAGATTTGTATTCAGGTAGGTCCTTAGTCAAATAAGCGAAACACTGTGACAGTGTGTGTGGGTTCATGCAAATAAGTTGCAGTAAGTCCATCACCCCAGTCCATACCTCCTTTGCAAAAGTGCAGCTGATAAGAAGGTGATCACTCTCCTCCTCATGTGACCCACACAAATTTGGGAAAATTCCCGATCCATGGTAGCCCCCTATTTGTAAATTATCCTAGGTGAGGATCCTATAGTGCATAGCCAACCACCCAAAACACTGCAGTTGGGGATCGACCACCCCCCAAACCATAAACCAAGAGTTGAATTGAAAAGATCTTTCGGTCCTGGGGAGATTGCTGTAAATCCCTTTAACTCTGGGAGTTCCCTCCTTCATAGGGCCTTCTCACAATAGTCTATGCTCTAATTTACCAATGCAAATACCGACATTGTATAAACTAGTAAGTTATGTCTCCCATTTGATTTCCAATGCATCGACCAGTTCGATGCCAGTTAAGCGCAACCAAGATGGATGAGTTGAGAGTTGGTGGATACATGGTTGTTGATGTGAGAGTAGTTCGTAATACACATCAACGAACTAGAGTTAGTTGACCCCCAGTGGAAAGCCACTTTAAAGCCCATTCAGTCAGTTTTCTGTTGTATTTATCGAGAAGCCAATCCTAATCATTGGAGCTATAATTTTTTTCCTTTAAATTGAACCCTAGATAATGGATGCCGAAATTAAGGCTCGTCGCCAGAATCCCAAAAAGGTTGCAGATCCCCAGACAATGTGGATCCCCCAAATCATCCATGATCAAGACAATTTTTTTGTTTCTCATAAAAAGGGTCGAAGCCGCACTAAATGACTGAAAAATATGGTGTATGTGCCTCCAGTTCTCATTGTCATTCATACTGCCAAAGAGAAGGCCATCGACAAACATTAAGTGGGTAACCTGCATGGAGTTAGTAACCTTAAACCCCTGTATTATGCCCTGCTCCTTAGCTTCTCTCAGTTTGGAGCTTAGACAGTCCATAATAGGCAAATGTTATTTTCCAGTCCATCGGCACATTTATGAGCCGATGGACTAACGTTTTCCGTCCATAATAAGAATAGAGAGAAGCGGCGAAAAGGCGCAGTCCTCTTGGAGGCCCTGATGGGCTTTGAAAAAATTGTTCGGATAACTGTTGATGATTACAACAAAGTTCGTTGTTTGTATATAAGCCATAATTAGCTAGTTGATGTCGCTCGAAGAGAGACCCACCTTATGTAAAACCAACCTTATAAATTCCCAATCTATGCCCGGCTCCTTAGATCTGACATACCCTTACTAGGCTTTACGACTTTCAATAGTTGAAGCTAATCAATGTGCTCCAATCGCCATGTGACCTACCAAGCTATGATGCATGGTGGTTCTTTGTAATTTTTCTTTCTTTTTCTCTTTAGGTTGTTCTTACTTCTCTTTTTCCATTGGTTTTTGTCTAAATTGCAATTCTATTGTGATCAAGTGTATGGATCTCAAAATACAGTCATAGACAACCTCTCCAAGCAAGGTATTCAATGCAAAGTTGGTATCATGCATTTCAAAGTTATGGTTCTCCACGAGATTCACAACTCCAACACTTTTCAAATTTTTTGATTTATGTTGACAATGTTCAGAATACTTTTGGTTTTTTGAAATTTCAACAAAACTAATTGTCTTTTTGGTTAAACTATGTAACTGTTCTATAATGAACCTTCTTCACTATATTTTTGATTCATAGGCTATGCTTTATTTCAAAGATGGAGATCTTCCTTTTTTCAACATATTGTACTTGGTTCACTCTATTTTTGATTCATGGGCTATGTTTTATTTGGAAGATGGAGATCTTCCTTGGTATTTTTTCAACATATTGTAATTGTTTTATTATTATTTTGAAGATGGAAATTTTAATAGAATTCTGGTTGTTTTTCTTTCCGTGGAAAAGTGTATGGATGACTAATGCATTTTATTTCCATTTTTACTGATTTAATTTATTATTTACAAATTTAATTAATGTGATTGATTACGATTTCATTTCATATAAATTGTAATTATATAATTTCCCTTTATTTTCGGCTGGTCAGGCTTCTCGTTGTGCTCTTTTCAAAGTCCGGAGACTTTCCTCTCTTCTCAGGTCGAGGTCGTGTTGGTGAAGGTAAAGACATGGCTTCCAACATGATTTCTGTTCTTTATGGGTGGTGTTGATACTAAGAGTCCTCTTTTTTATTTTTAAATTTATTAATTTAGTTAGTGTAATTGATTGAGGTTTAATTCGATTTAAATTTATAAGGTATTATGGAACTTGCGATTGATTCTGGTTTTATTCCATTTAAATTTTTAATTAATTATAATATTATTATTTAAATCTCTAATTAATTATATTATTGTAACATACATCGATAATTTCACATAGAAATGTAAGGAGTTAAATTTTTTTATACAAGTCACTCATAAGTAATTATCCAAATCAATATTAAATATTTCTTACTCATTATTAGATAGAAGGTTCACCAGTTCATAGTGAAATCTTAGTATAAACATAGTAAGTTGCTTAACCATTAACAACCTCTATTATAGTACATTAACATAAAACTGTATGATATAACCTTGCATTCATTTCGTTATTCATGTAGTCATCACTTACTTAACATTATGAACATCACCACAAGAAAGGAATCTACATCATCAATTTAACACAATAATCAATCACATCATTGAACACCAATATACTCTGGAAACCCAGTAAACTCCGTAGGGTCCGTAGGGTGAAAACCAGCAAACGTTTAATTTTATTATTAAACAGTCGTGAGGGTGTTCAGCCCTCACTCAATGACTTATAAGGGAGACCATCCCTTAACCATTGTTATAAATCTTACAAGGAAATATACAAATATCTAGCTTAAAGCCATTACAATAAATATGATAGCATTTACCCACTAATCTTCATATCTTTATATCTTGATGGCATGGATGTACCTACGACTTCCATTGCACAATGGACCATCCTGCAGTTCACACTCATCATCTGCGTAAACCATCTCATCTGCATGAACAATACCTGCCACCATGTTAAGCATAATACTTCCTTTTCATAAGTCACCATCGATTCCTGTTATTGATGACATCAACAATATTTTATAGCATGATTAGATAAAGCCTCATCAATCAATAATAAATTTTTAAGCGATCCTTTAACACATTCATGTGCATACTTGAAATGTGAATACAATATCACAACATGCTTTCTTCTAACATCACTATGCATGTGCTAGCTATAAGCTTGGAACCATCAAAGGATGTCTATAAAATATTAACTAATATTTCCTTTGCATAAACACACATTCTTGCAAGGAAAATTGCTACAACTGTAATATATCAGTTACAATCTTCGTACATGCGAATTACATAAAATTAATCAAAATAACTAACCCTTAATCTATTACTTTTGGTGCATGTAAGAAAGCCAATGTATATAGTTTCCAAAAGAGTATTACCAAAATAATGCTTAACACAACAGAGTATCCAAACACCTATTTTCAGTAAAGCATACAAATACATGTCTTCATTTCAAATATTATACCAACGTTACCCATATATATATATATATATATATATATATATGAGTTTTATGCATGTAATCCATCTTTTTTTCCAAAGAATATTTTCCTATGTAGGCTAAATAAATATGCTATCATTTCCCATAGACAAATGTATATTCTTTCCAAGGAAAGTTAATACAAATATTGCATACATATGCATGGTCTTATTCCAAATGAAACTAACATAATAGTTATGATAGCACAAAGTACTCACAAACAATTCTTCCTAAATAAACATTATAACTCAATATTTATTCTATCCATGTATAGAATATATCTCTATAACACAATGAATATTCTTTGTGAATGCCATAGCTTATCATAACAACTCTTATTTAATGTACGTAACACTTAACACAATCACTATTATTTGTGCATGCAAGAGCTTATCATAACAACTCTTCTTTAATGTATGTAAGATATATTCTCTTCTTGGAATAACCCCATCATTAACTATTCTTTTCCTGTAAACAAATACATAATTCCCCCTCAAAAGGAAGTCAATATAACCTAGTTTCTTTGTCTTTCTACATGTAGCTTCTCCCAAAGGAAAACATATACTCAAAAGGAAGTCAATATAACCTAGTTTCTTTGTTTAGAACATGAAGCCCCAAGAAAACATGTAGTTCCTCCCAAAGGAAAACTAATATCATAGTTAGATTTTCAGTGACAAAATTATGTTTCTTTTCAAAGGGGACTATTTACCCAACAATTATTTTCCAAAAAGTAATTATTATTTTTCATATTCTCAAGAGGTCTTTCTTTTTCAGTTAATAAAATGATATAAAACAACATAATATTTTACCAAGAAGTAATTATTATAATTATTCGAAATATATTTAGGAATTACCCTCTTAAATTTATATTTATTTTCAAGAAAATAACTTGGATTTAGTTATCATTTCATACACATGTACCAAATCATTTTCAAAATAAAACAAGCATCCTATATTTTTACATAAGATGCATATATATATATATATATGTGCGCTAAATTACTTATATTTTACTTTGCTTAAGCTATACAATAAATTTAATATGCATCTTTTTCAATACCGTAATAATTATTTGTATGCAAACTATTGTTTCAAGAAGAAAATGATAAGAATAATTATCTCTTGAAAACACATTGGTCAAACCATGATTAGAGATGCGTTACCTTCCTTCACGATATCCATACTCTACTGAGTTGTAGATAAACATACAATGAACGAGAGGTTCAAGCTCCATACTTTACTGAGTTGTAGATAAGCATACAATGAACGAGAGGTTCAAGGTAGGAACTGGCTCTCTTTCATCTTTGCATAAATATTGCAGTGGCCATTGTACTGTTCTCCATTTGGCTGCATATAGCTTCGGCGGAGGCAAAGGCCAAATTTGGGCAGAAGAAGATCAATCACCTGCATTTCTATTTCCACTACTTGGTGGAAGGAAAAAATGTGACAGCCGTGAAGGTTGCCTTAGCTCCCACCACTGACTCTTCCTTCACAGAGTTCGGGTTGGTGAGAGTTATGGACAACTAGATGATGGAAGGGCCAAAGGCTACCTCCAAAATGGTTGGCACAACGCAGGGTATTTAAGCTTCGTCCTGCTCGCAGAAAGTCCAGCTGCTGATGGCAATGACGTTTGTTTTCGAGAGTGGAAAGTACAACTGGAGCACCCTGGCCATGGTGGGCAAGAATGCGATTTTTGATGAAGTGAGAGAAATTCCCATCTTGGGAGGCAGTGGGTTGTTTCCGTTGGCTCCAAGCTACCCTCATTCCTTGGATCTCCTGTAAATAATGAATACCAAAGTTGTTATCAAAAATTCATTTTCAATCTATTCTTAAATAGACAATTAAATTGACATCAAGTAAAGTTGATTCACCATGTATAAATGCAATAGGTTGAGTAAGTATGTTACAATTAATTTTTTATATCAATTTTTAATTAATTATAATATTATTTTTTAAATCTCTAATTAATTATAATATTTTTTTATATCATCTAAGCATAAAGTAAATCCCAAAATAGAGTTATTTGAAAAATCAATAAATATTTTGACATCATATTATAAATAAAAGAGAGAATTATTTGGATCATTCATAAATATTTCACAAGAAGTTAAAAATAAAATAAAACATTATTTGAATTATCAATAAATATTCAGGGTTAGCTAAGCATATTTTTCATTTCTTTAAACCATTTGTCTTTATTTTCTTCGTGGTTTATTTGAAAGTCCATATGATTTATAGTTAATTTTTATCTTATTTATAGTTTTATTTATTTATTTTATTTTAAAATTAGTTTTGTATTACCATTATTATTTTTATTAATTATTATTTAGAATATATTATTTATTATTCTTTGAAATTAATTTTATTATTAGTTTTTCACATTTATTATTTTGAATATATTATATTTTATTTTAAAAATAAATTATTATTATATAATAAAAATATTTAACATTAATTAAATATATATTTAATTAATTATTTTTAATAATTTAATTTTATGTTATGTTATAATTTTTAAAAGTTACTATAAATATACGTTTTTTCGATTAATTATATCATTAATCATATGATTAAGATTTGATCGATGTTTCATTTTCAAAACAAGGTTACTAATTCTATTACTCTCCATAAAACTTTTCATTTAATTTAATTTTTTTTTTAATAGAACTTTGAATTATTCAAATTTGTAGTTGAAACATTAAATTAAGATTGATTGTAGAATATATATTAATACATAAAATTAAATAAATTTAATTTTAATTATAAAATTGTAAATACTATTTTACTAAATATAACTTATTTATTATATTATTTTTATTTATTTTCTTAATTTATTTTTATATTTTAAAAATTTCTTTGCACTTATTTTTTGATTATATATTATAATTATTATAATCATAAATATTTGATAATTATGATTTTGTAAGTTAAAACTTACACAATCCCGTGTATGTGATTGTGGAAACATATTTTGTTTTTTATTCATAATAATAATTTCATAATATTTATTTATTTTATTATATTATTGTATTTTTTATTTTTTATTTTTATAATATAATATTTTTTTTAAATTTTAATTTATATTTAAATAATAAAAATATAATATTATCCATCTTTGAAATTTTAGGGCAACAAAAACATATATTATCTATAAGTTTAAAATATTTTTTCCATTTTATTCATTTAAAAATAATCAATTTTATACTATTGTTCTTACTTCCCAATTTTGACTAATACCATTATTGTGTTTAATCATATGAGACTTGTCATTACCACTGTAATAAATAAAAACTTAAAAAAATTATTTTTAAATATAATTAAAAAAATGAATTTAATCATATTTAAAATATATCAATAAAAATAGATTTTTTAATAAAAAATCATTTATTTAAAATAAAATAATATATCATAGATAAAATAGTTTCAAATAATAGTACACCCCACCTATTATAGTAGGAAGGGGTTGTTAGATTGGTACTATATCATTTAAAATCCACCTTATATGGAATAAGGATTTAGATTTTCGGGCACTGGTGGCTGTAAACTGGGGAAATCTATCAATTAGGAGGGCAGAGGGTGTTATGGTTCAGTTTATGGATAAGTTGAGAACTCTAAAAAAGGAGACTAAAGCCTGTGTAGCAAACAAGAAAAGGATGGAAGCTTAGAAGCTAAAAGATATATATATTGCTTTTTCGTATTAGAACAATCCTCACGATCCACTGTATTTCTCAGAGACATACAAACATAAGACCATTGAGTTGATTGGGGTTAAAAAAAAACACTGCTAAGAAAGGAATCTGACAAAAGATTACAAAGCATGGCCACCTGGGTGAAGGAGGGTGAAAATAATTCTAAGTTTTTTCATGCATTCACTAATGCTAGGAAACAGAGGAATGAAATTAAGAATATTAGGGACGCAGAGGGGAAAAATATCATCGATCAAGGTGAACTTATGGAGGAAGCACAAAAATACTTCAAATTGCAATACTCCACCAATAATCCAGCATTGGAAGCACAACTGAACTCGATTAGACATCTCCCCCAAATTTTTACTTTCGAATCTAATGAGTCTATGGGAAAACCAATTGGAAGGGAGGAGCTCCTGGAGGTAATTAAGTTGACTAGTAAAGAGAAAAGCCTTGGGCCCGATGGATGGGCATTGAGCTGTTCCATCACTGCTTTCACCTTATGTCATTTGACATCATTATAGTAGTGGAGGAATCCAGAAAGAAGGGGGTCATTGATGGCGGTATGAAAGCCACCTTCACTTCCTTAATTCTGAAGAAAGATAGTCCATCTTCATTCTCGGACTTTAGACCCATCTCCCTATACAATGCATTGTATAATATTTTTTCTAAGTTAATGGCTACCACGCTTAAAAATATTATCTCTAATTATATCTCCCCAGAGAAATTCGATTTTGTGAAAGGTAGGCAGATCTAGGATGCAATCGGGGTGGCCTAGGAATGCCTTCATTCTATGAAGACTTGACAGGGTAACACGAGCATGATCAAAATTGATTTGTTTAAAGCATTCAATTGTGTGGATTGGGGTTTCTTATGACTAATTTTACATAAAATTTGTCTCTCACTGAGCAATATAAATTGGATACTTTCTTGCATTATGTCTATGAACTATCATCATTTTAATCAATGGGATTCCAACTGGGTTTTTCAAAGCATACCGGGGCCTTAGACAGGGATGTGCACTATCCTCGCTTCTTTTTATTCTTGCATTGGATTGTTTGAGCTATTCGATCAAAGAGGCTAGAAACTTAGGGTTGATCCATGGCATCAAGGTCTCCAACAAAGTCAGGGTGTCTCATCTTATGTTCGTAGATGAATTACTATTTGGGGGTATGCATAATAAAGATGATTGGTGGCATATTCATTGTTTACTTTTGATCTTTAGTAAGACTTCTTATATGAATATGAGCAAGGTAAAATCAGTATTGATTTTGGATGATATCAAGGATGTTCATTGTATGGAAATTGGGGAACTATTTGGGATAAAAAGAAGTCCGCTCAACGAGGGAATGATATATTTAGGCTTCCAACTCAAAGCAAATAAGTACAACATGGGAGATTCGGATTGGCTAATGAATAGATACAACATGAGAATCACTGGATGGGCGAACAAATGGTTGACTTTAGGTGGAAGAATGATATTGGTTCATGCAGTCCTCCAGAGCATTGCTATGTATTGGATGCACCTATTTTATATACCAGCTGAATTTTGCCACAAAATAGATGCTCTAATTGTTGAGATTCAACAAGATGATGATCCTAGTGAAAATTAAACACCTACACTAGGTGGGGCTCACAGGCTATTTTTAGATGTATGTCTATTTTTAAAATGGTGAACAAATTCTATTTACAACAAGAGTCTATTTTTAGAATGGTGAGAAAATTCTATTTATAGATGAGGTTCTATTTTTAGATGCATGTGTGAAGTCTATTTATAGATCGTATGTCTAAATATAGAATGCATGTCGATTATTATTATCTCTTAATAATAATTGGACAATAAAGATTAATCTATTCTCAATGAGCACTTGGAAATAGTTAACTGAAGTGGAAAATCAGTTAGCTAAGTGGATTTAGAGTTGAGTGGTTGGTTGGTGGGACATGCAAGTGGACTTAGTTGTAACTGAGTGGTTTGAAGTTGTAACATAGTTAAATATGTAGTTATGTGAGTTATAAAATAGTTTAACTCAGTTAAGTGAATTAAAATCAGTGGTGCTAGTTGTAACTGAACATACACTAGTGAGAGATCAATGAATTAATTATTTAATTAATTCACAAGCAGTGGTCTCACATGCAACTGAAGATTTACTACTATTAACTACATGCATGTCAGATCCAGTGGAGACCCAGTTGAGAGATAGGTGAAAGGGATAGTTTGACTATCATTTGTGACATTAGTGGGTGCACTCATGCAACCACACACACATTGGAGATGCCAATGAGGATTGCGCAGTAAAGGCAAGGCAATATCTCATTCATTCAAGGATTGTGATCAACAAGGATTGCGCAGTGGAGGCAGGCTGTTAAGAGGTAGTAAATTGGCACATGTATTCGCCAATTTTTGTATGACAGTGTGAGACGATTGTATATTGTACTGAGAGCTCTTGGATTAGAGTTTTGTATGAGATTTTTTCATGATCCATGATATATGCATAATATATGATAGTGGGATTTTTAGCTTTATGCTTTCCCAGTAAAAACATCTGTGTTATGTGTGATTGATCTTTCTTCATGTGTTTGCAATTGGCGATCGTGTTATAAATTTCCACAAGAATTTTTTTTGTAGAAGTGATTCTGTATTTAACAGTGGCATATAATTGTTAGATCAGGAGAATCCATGCAATCCGAAATTTTATTAAAATTTCTACATGGTATCAGAGCAAAGAAGATTGCAATTTTGAAGCAGTAGCCGAGCTTGTTGGTGGAAACAATTCAAATTTGATGCAAGAATTTCTTGGTGCGACAGTTGACTAAACATCGAAATGGATTTCAATGGCTTGCGGCTAGAGTATGCACTTGATGGCAGCTTAAACTACATTGCCTGGTAGGAAAGGATGGAGGTGGAACTTGAAGATAATGGCTTAAAGGAATTCATCAACAATGATGTTCCTAGGCCCACTTCGACGAATGCTGTATTACTTGACGCATAGAAAAAGAAAGTAGCGAAGAAGAGAAGGATTCTGTTGGAAGGTGTACAAGACCACATGGTATCAAGCCTTCATGGGAAAGCCACTCCATATGCTATGTGGAAGGCTTTGACGTATATTTTCCAAAGCAGCAACGACCATAGGAAATTGGCGCTAAAGGATAAACTTAGAAAGATCAATATTGGGAAGGGCGACAATATTCCTAAGTATCTCACAAAGTTTGTCCAATGTCGGGATGAACTGGGGAGTGTGGGAATCACGGTTGCTGATGATAATTTGGTGAGCTTGGCTCTCTTGGGACTTCCTAAAAGTTGGCACATTTATCAAGACTCTTTCAACGGACAGGAAAAACTACCGGATTGGAACGACTGTGGTCGGATCTAGTGTAGGAGGAGTTCAGGCGAAACACCAAAGATGGCTCTTCATCAAATCATGATGATAAAAAGGATTGTGCTTTGGATGAAAAGGCAAGGAAAGGGAAGGGGAAGAAATTCCATTCAAAATCTGAGTCTAAAGGCAAGAAGTTGGATTTGTCCAAGGTGAAGTGTTTTCACTGTCATGAACATGGGCATCTCGCCATTAACTGCCCACAGAAAAAGAAGAACAAGAAGGCTGTTGGAGCTGCAGCTGGTGAGGCCCTTGCCTTACAATTTGAACTTGATTTCTCCTTAATCGCATGCTTGGTATCAAGCACAATGGGATCTGTGTGGTATCTTGATAGTGGCGCTTCCTTCCACATGACGGGAGATAAGGAGCTTTTCAGCGACTTGGAGGAGAAAGATCTCGAGATGCATATAGAGATGGGAAACGATGGGCAATATAGTGTGACCGACATTGGTACCATTAAATTTGAGAGGGATTCAGGTAAACCATTTCTATTGAAAGATGTTATGCATGTTTCAGGTCGGAAGAAAAACTTGGTCTCAGTCACGATGTTGGAGGACAGAGGCTGTGACGTTGTTTTCAGCGATGGAAAAGCTTTCCTGCGACATAAAACAACGGGTCAAGCTAAGAAGATAGAGATTCGAGTTAAGAGTCTCTACAAGCTAGAGGTAGAAGGTTGCGTTGCAATGATAGGAAAAGCGGAAAAAGTGGTGAACCAGGATGAGGGCGAATTATGGCACAGGAAATTGGGCCATCTTCATCATGGAGCCTTGAAAGTCATGCATCAAATATCTACTAGACTTCCAATGGGAACACTTGCTCATTTAGATCAGTGCAAGGGTTGCACAATGGGGAAGTATGTAAAGTCCACCTTTCATGAAAAGGAGAACCGTGCTTTGGTGATCCTGGAGAGAGTTGACACAGACGTGTGTGGACCATTCTCGGTTGCTTCAACAACAAAACACGTGTATTATGTTATTTTTGTTGATGAATTTTCTCGTAAATGTTGGATCTTCTTCATGCAAAAGAAGGATAAAAAATTCTCAAAGTTCTGTGAGTTTAAGGCATTGGTGGAGAAAGATTTGGGGAAGCAAGTGAAGGCTCTGAGGAGCGATAATGGTGGAGAATAAATCTCGAACAAATTCAAAGACTTTTGTAGCAAAGAAGGAATTTGAAGATAACTCATAGCGCCTCATAACCCACAACAAAATGGTGTCGCGGAGAGGAAGAACAGAATGATCGTGGGTGCAACATGAGAAATGCTGCATGATTAGGGCCTACCAATGAATTTGTGGGTGGAAGCATGCAACACTGCAGTTTATGTGCAAAACCGTTGTCCTCATAGAGTACTTGGCATGAGTACACTTGAAGAAGCTTTTACTGGTATGAAACCAGATGTTTCTCACTTTAAGATTTTTGGCTCATCTGTTTATGTGCATGTGATCAAGAACACCAGGAAGAAGTTGGAGTTGACTGCTGAAGTTGGGATATTTGTGGGGTACACAGAAACACCCCATAATTATCGTGTGTATTTTCCAAATAGTTGAATGATTGTGGTGCGACGAGATATAAAATTCAATGAGGAGAAAGCCATGAAGTTATCGCTTGAGAGGGAGATAAACTTGCATGTAGAGGAGGAACTTTTGGTTCCCAAAGATGAGCCTCTAGATGTGGATTAGCCACAGGAGGAGGTTCATGGAGTGGAGAAGTCCACTCGCACTGATCCAAAAATCAGAACTGGCAGAAGGCATACCACAGAAGCTGAGATGATGAAACTTGATGCAGTATAGAATGTAGGAGTCCCTACTTCACGGCGCAGACAAAGACAGTCTCCTAACTGATTCACTGGATACATGGCTCTCATGAGCAAATGTATTGTGAGTGAGCCATCTTCCTTTCAGGAAGCAGTGCAGGAGCCCACATGGGTAGATGCAATGGTGGAGGAGTATGAATCCATTGTCAGAAACTGTGCTTGGGAAATTGTTCCAAGGCCAGTTGATAAATCAGTGGTAGGTTCAAGATGGATCTACAAGGTAAAGCGAGCTGCTGATGGGAGTGTTGGTAAATACAAGGCCATATTTGTGGCCCGAGGCTTCTCACAGATCGAGGGGATTGATTATGAAGAAACCTTTGCACCTGTTGCACAATATTCTTCCATAAGGACCATCCTTGCTCTCTCAACGCAGATGGGTTAGCACATTCATCAGATGGATGTGAAGACTGTGTTCCCTAATGGGATCATTGAGGAAGAAGTGTACATTGAGCAGCTTGAAGGATTTTAGATCTTCATCAGCGAGTCGCATGTGTGCAGACTCAAAAGAGCACTGTATGGGTTGAAGCAAGCACCCTGTGCTTGGTGCACTCTGATCAACAACTATTTCATCGGACTTGGCTTCACCAAGAGTGAAGCGGATGAAAACCTATACCAAATTGTGGTGGAGGGTAAGATTTTAATCATTTTTATTTATGTTGATGATTTAATACTAACTGGTGATGAGCAGCTGATACACTCATGCAAGGAGGACCTTGCAATGGAGTTCGAGATGAAGGATATGGGCCTCCTTAATTATTTCCTTAGATTGGAAATATGGCAGCGATAAGGTGAAATTTTTGTGTCTTAAGGAAAGTATGCAAGGGAGATACTGGGTAAGTTTCACATGGAGGGCTGCAAACCCATGTATACTCCTCTTATAGGAAACTGGAGGAAAGAGGACGCTACATATGGAGAGGTAGTGGATGCTACTGTCTATCGACAGTGAGTGGGTTCGCTAATGTATTTAGTAAGACATATGCTATGCAGTGAACGAACTTATTCAAGCGATAGTTAAGCCTACCAAGCTCTTTTGGAAGTCGGGCAAGCATTTCCTGAGATATCTCAGGGGCACATCTGAGTATGGATTATGGTACAGACAGACGGATGAGGTGAATTTTCATGGATTCACGAATGTAGATTTGCTGGGCAGCCCAACGGACATAAAGAGCACATTAGGAGGGTTCTTTAGTATCGGATCTACAACTGTTTCTTGGTACAACATGAACAAAGTTCCATGTCACTCAATTCAACGAAATTAGAATACATGGCAGCAATTCAAGCTGCATGTGAGGCTATCTGGATGAGAAATATCCTAGTTGGTGTGTTTGGTTCTCATTTAGATCCTACAGTGATTCATTGTGATAATCAGAGTTGCATTAAACTCTCGATTAATCCCGTGTTTCATGATAGATCTAAGCATATAGATATTCAGTATCATCATATCAGATATTGTGTGCAGCAGAAGATCCTGTTGCTTTAGTACATTCCTAAGGAAGATCAAGATGCAGATATTCTGACGAAGGCGCTCACCAGGAGAAAATTCGAATACCATAGAGACAGGATCGGGGTGAAGGATAATCCATTTCTTGTTGAGAGGGAGTGTTGAGATTCAACATGATGATGATCCTAGTGAAAATTAAGCACATACACTAGGTGGGGCCCACAAGCTATTTTTAGGTGTATGTCTATTTTTAGAATGGTGAGCAAATTCTATTTAAAGTGGGAGTCTATTTTGAGAACGGTGATAAAATTCTATTTATAGATGAGGTTCTATTTTTAGATGCGTGTGCGAAGTCTATTTATAGATCGCATGTCTAAATATAGAATGCATGTCGATTATTATTCTCTTAATAATAATTGGACAATAAACATTAATCTATTCTCAATGAGCACTTGGAAATAGTTAACTGAAGTGGAAAATCAGTTAGTTAAATGGATTTCGAGTTGAGTGGTTGGTTGGTGGGACATGCAAGTGGACTTAGTTGTAACTAAGTGATTCGAAGTTGTAACAGAGTTGGATGTGTAGTTATGTGAGTTGTAATATAGTTTAACTCAGTTGTACTAGTTGTAACTGAACATACACTAGTGAGAGATCAATGAATGAATTATTTAATTAATTCACAAGCAGTGGTCTCACATGCAACTGAAGATTTACTACTATTAACTACATGCATGTCAGATACAATGGAGACCCAGTTGAGAGATAGGTGAAAGGGACAGTTTGACTATCAGTTGTGACATTAGTGGGTGCACTCATGCAACCACACACACATTGGAGATGCCAATGAGGATTGCGCAGTCAAGGCAAGGCAATATCTCATTCATTCATGGATTGTGATCAGCAGGGATTGCACAGTGGAGGCAGGCTGTCAGGAGGCAGTAAATTGGCGCATGTATTTGCGAATTTTTGTATGATAGTGTGAGAAGATTGTATATTGTACTCAGAGCTCTTTGAAAAGAGTTTTGTAAGAGATTGTTTCATGATTCATGATATATACCTAATATATGATAGTGGGGTTTTTAGCTTTATGCTTTCCCGGTAAAAACATTTGTGTTATGTGTGATTGATCTTTCTTCATGTGTTTGCAATTGGCAATCGTGTTTTAAATTTCCACAAGATTTTTTTTTGTAGAAACGATTCTATATTTAACAGTGGCATATAATTGTTAGATCAGGAGAATCCAGGCAATACGAAATTGTATTAAAGTTTTTACACTAATGGCTCATTTCATCTGGTCGGGCTCCACTATGCATAAGAGAATCCATCTTGCCCAGTGGAATGCTGTGGCAAGACCGACCTCATTGGGAGTAGTGGGGTATTCTTAGCACCCATAATTTCAATTGTGCATTGTTAATCAAAATCCTTTGGAGGGCCACAAACAAAGATCGGATCTGGAGTAGCATTATTAAGAAAAAATATATGAAGGGTCTCACTCTCTCGGTATGGATTTCTAGGGGAAATTTTAGATCTGAAAATACCTCTTTTACATGACGCAGTTTGATTTTGAACAAACATTGGATGTTAAGCTCAATGAAATGGAAAATTGGGGAAGGAAATTTGGTGGTGGTTGGACTGGATGTGATATTCGAGTTTCAGGGGAACCACTCACTTTCTGAAGATCTTATTTACCATCTTAGGATGAAGGTGATCACATGTTTTTCTAAGCTTGCTTTTCTTCCTATCATCTTGCCTTTTAGTCCTAGATGGAAGTGAGCATCAGACTTGGGAATTTCTAACATATTGGCTTTGGAATGGGATGTGTTGATCACAAAATTCTATAATTCTGGAGCTGCGATTAGTGTGGGGGAGGACACCCTTCAATGGGTGAATGCATGGAAGAATGGTATTCCGTCGGTCAAAGGTATATGCTCATCCTTCTCCCTCCTTGTTTCCAATATTCTTGATCATGATTGGTTCAACCAGGTTTGATCATGGGTGACCCCTCGCAAGATTATTTGTTTCAGATGGCTGGAAATTAAACACAAAATCTTGACATGGGATATGCTCAAGAAAAAAAGATATAACAGACCGAGCATATGTTGTTTCTGCCATCATCAAGAGGAGGACATTTTTCACCTTTTTATTGATTGCTCATTTGTCTCGAAGGTATGGAATGAGGTTTCGAGGATTATTAATATGGTTTTTCCCATTCTGCACGACACTTTTCCCATCCTCATCTACAAATGGATCAATGACCACAAGGAGTATCATACTCTCCCCTTTTATGTTATCTGGGTGATTTGGAGATGCAGAATTGCATGGATGTTTGACAATCATGTTCCTTCAGTGTGGAGGGCTACCAGGAAGATTACAACCTACTTCAACGAGACAGGGCAGAAGAAGGTTCGCTCCAAAACTAGGAAGATTATCTTCAGGGATAACAAGGAAGACTTCCTCTGGGGCTCCTTTGATGGTGCTAGTCAGAATATATGCTGCGGTTGTGGTGCTATTATTTCACTGGAGCCGAATCAATACTACCACACATGGTGGAACATGTGAAGAGGAACCAACAAAAAAGCTGAGGTGATTGCTCTCTAGGGCATATTATCCTTTGCCTCTTGGTTGGGTTTGGATAGTATTACTATCAATGGAGACGCCAAATATATTATCGACTGGGTCCGGGACCATTCTAATTTCTGGCCACCTATCCTCTCCAATTGGATGGAGCGTATCATCTTCTTTCATCCTCCTTCAGCTTGATCAACTTCAAACACATTTACAGGGAACAAAACCATATGGCTGATCTATTGTCAAAAATAGGTATCAAGACGAGGTCAGGCAAGATATTCTATGCAACCTATCAACGAAACTATCTTATGCACTCTGGGAGCATTGAGTCCGTTTAGGCTCTTCATTTTTTATTTTTATTTTGTTAAGATTAAGGTTGGTCTCAGGAACTGGGGAACCTAATTTAACCATTGCATACTTTATCGGATAAGAAATTCTTGTAATTTTGATTTGGTTATCTTTTCATTTTTTGAGATTAAAGTAGATTTATTGTGTGGTAAGACAATCCTTGCTTTCAGCTTTATGGGAGAACATATGCAAGCCAATCCTGGAATTTTTGGTAGAGGAACTAATAATAGTTTTTATGTAGAATTCCTCAATGGTTACAAAGATCACAATAGATATATTTAAGGATAGGAGGAAAAATGATACTAAAGATGAACAATGTACTATCTTTATATCAATGAAAAAGATCAATGTTTTTTTTATTAAAAAAAGAAAAAGAATACTACACCCCGACCTAAATATCAGTTGTTCTTAAGGGGATGCTCTGTATAGGCTTTCTTCTATCCATTTCCATAGCCATTTTTACCCCTTCACGCATTCAACCGCCGACCATCATCTATTACTTCATCTAGTTGTCCTATTTCTTGATATTATCCATTTGATGCTGGTGTGAAAGTCTGTTTTTGAATCGCGCACCTGGGGTTAGGACAACATAATGTGTTATTTTTATTTTTCAATTTTTTATATTTGCTTTTCATATTTTAAATATTTCTTTTCTTTCATAGGAATGTAACTTTGTTGTTCTAGTCAATGGAAATGGTGTGATTTATCCTGTTAACCACTCTTGTATGGGGATTTCTATTGTCTAAAAGCCTAGACTGAATTGCAAAATTATTGAAAATGATTTTTGGTTTGAAATTATATATTTTCTTTAGGAAAATTTCTCTTTATCTGTGACCTGTACTAGCATGGCGAAAAACATGACAATTTGTGCAATTCAAAATTTCTTTCTCCAATTTATTTCTTAACTTTCATGTTGCAAATTTTGGTATAATTTTAACAGTATATGCTTGTATACTTTTACAGTTAAGAGGATTTAGTGAATTTTGGTTGAAGTTCAAATTGTGCAGGTTTTTCTCCCAATAATTATGACCAGGAAATTCTTAAATATTAGTTAGAGGTGCTTTCCGCCGAAGAGGCTAACTATGGTTTAAAATTATTAGTCCTTGCCTGGACTATAGCAATCGATTGATCACTGACTAGCTATTAATCATGCTTTGACTTAATTTTTTTCATCTGTTTTTAATTTTTAACCAAATTTTCAATCAAAATTGTTTGTTCACCTGAATTTTAACCAAACTTTAAATTTCGACCTCTTATTGCAAAAGGTCACAAGAGATCACTTAATCCGCGTGCTATTTTAAAATAACCAAAGTTTCAAAGATGGGCAATCCACGTGCTATTTTAACAATAACCAAAGTTTCAAAGATGGGCAATGTTTTTAAAACCAAAAACTAAGTCTGCAAATAACCAAGGTTTGCAAATAACCAAAGTTTGTAAATAACCAAGGTTTTACTATAACCCATTATCACAATATTAACATAACCAAGGTTTTCTAATAACCATGTATCCAAATATTCTTTTATGTCCATTTACATCTGTCATCAGATTTTGGTGTCCATTTACACCTGTCATCATATTTTCGGCATGCAATCATTGTTTTTCACACCTGCAACAATTGTGTTTTCCACCTGCAACAGATGTTCGTGTACAACTTCTTGGTGACTAGTATATCATACTAAGAAACAACCGTAATAGCTATTTTTTCCACCTGCAAAAAATGTTCATGTAAATTGCCACCTTGTCACCTGCATCACAATTTTTTTAGTGATTAGCTTAGAATTACAAACTTGTTTTTTTTGCATTGAAGAAATGTTGGTTAAACCTACATCACAATTTTGCATACAATTTTGCATTGGGCTGCACTACGAACAACAACTTTTTCAGGCATGAGCATACTTGGATCCCCAAGATGATGCGTCGGCACCACAACTGCTCAAGTAGGGAACTTGTGCCAAATAAACAACATTGACATTGAGCACCAGAGACCTTCCAGTTACTGAGGCAACTACCATCTGATAGTAGGTAAGCTACCATTTGATAGTAGATAGCAGGTACCTTATGGTAATGGCAGGTTTGATTTGGCCTCTCTCATTCAATGAAAGTAATAAATGAAACTAATTTACAGCTAGTTCAATTTTCTTCAAATTTATCAAACTGCATATATTAGAGGGAAAATAACTATTTAGAAATTTATTTTAATTATGATTTGAGAAGATTTGCGCATACCTGTAGAATTTTTGTAGGTAATTCCAACCTAATTTCGAAGCCATTCACTGGAGTCCATGCCATTTTTCATGGAAGAATGAGGATGTTCCAAGTTGCTTGCGTTTTGTTCATCCTCTTCAAACCCCATGAAAGAAACACCGAAAATACACTCCAAAATAATTTTATCCTCCATCACTTCAATTAAATCTGACATTCAATATATGTCTTCTTACTAGTTTGTTTTAACCTGTTTGAGTCATACAGATAACCGGTTCCATGTTTCAATCACTAGGAATCAATTAGGAACCAATTGTCCTGTCTTAGCATCTACTCGTTCAACCTCCATCTCTTATGTATTCTCACCGGCTGAAGAGGATGCTTTTTCCCCTGAATACATAGCTTGTGTTGGTTGAGAACCTATTGCTGGAGTAGGTTGATGATTGATATTCAGTGGCTGTGCTTGACGAGAACTTATTTTAGTTAGTACAGGTTGTTGTGGAACAACACCTGGTATGCCTGCTACAACTTGTTGATGCTACTGAATAGACTGGACATGTCGATTCCTTGGTGACTGTGAAGGAACCTATTGAAGAATATCAATGAATCTAGACTGCATATAAATTGTAGACTTCTTCTGATAAAGATTGATCATGTCTCTTTCCCTTGTCTTTAATTCGAGTAAATTCCGCTAAAAAATAGTTAATGCAACAATTATGATCCAATACTGACATCAGAATATCAGTTACTCTATCTCCCACTTGTTCCTTTGTACAATTTTAAAACAATCAAATGTAAGATATGTGTAAGTGAGGAGCAATCTGATGCCTCCGGTTATAAATGAAGTCAGATTTTTGAAGCTCAGGGTTAATCCAAGTACATGTCACTAAGGATCCTGCTTTCGATGTAAGATTTTCCGCTAAACCCCGGTACTTAGCCGATGGGATCCCTTCAAATATTGCAGCGCCCTGGAGGACACCTTTTTTTTGTTGTCCATTTGGGCTATTGCAAAAGAGACAAGTTATAGGATGGTGGGGTCACACATTTTAACGAATTGTAAAATGGTGGGCTAACAAGGTGAGAGGTGGTGATTTCTTTTTGTATGGGACCATCCCGGAATGCATTACAGTTGTCAGAGTTCTAAAGAAATGAACACACTTAAAATCATTACAGTTGTCTTTTTCAAAGGATTTAAGAGAAAAGAGAAGAATGTTGATATGTTAGCCACCTAGGCTATATTAATCTGTGTGTAGTTTTATGTATTTTATTTTTTAGAGTTCTAAAGCAATGAATGAATTAAAAATGAAAATAATATTTGAAATGTCAATTCCATTTCTGACATCGTCCTCGACCACTCTTCCAAGCATGCATATATGTATTTCTTTTAACTCAGTTTATTGGAACCGGTTTCGATCAAATCAATTTGAAATATCTTCTTTGAAATATTCGTTTAAGAATCCATATTGGCTATGTATGGCAAGGGGAACTCTCAGACAAAGTGACTGGGATATAGGGGGCTAGGGGGAATTCTCGAACAAAGTGACTGGGATATAGGGGCTATTGACTGGCTAGCGACATCACATCGTGGGAAGTTACTTATTGATTGGCTATTCTATTGTCCATTTGCAAATAAGATTCCACTAAATTCCTCATCAATAATATTTGCGAGTCCATTCCAATTTTAATTTCCATCAATAATTTTCCCCAAGTCCATTCCAATTTTAATTTCCATGAATAGTTGAGGAATATTTCAATCAATAATCTTCCCGAGTCCATTCCAAAATATTTCAATACCACATCTGGGAATGTTGCCCACAACGCTTTGCAAAAATAAAGACATTAAATTATGCTCGAAGCCGAGACATAAATTATACTCGTACCTGTGTTTCCTGCAATATAGATGTTTGATTTTTTATACTAAAACAATCACTGCAAAGGAGCTGCACAGTGAAAGATGTCTAATTTTTTATACTTAAACAATCACTGCAAAGGAGCTCCACAGTGAAAGAGTTGTAGTTTCATGTGTGAGATTTTACACTGATGTTTTCCATGTTCATATTGTGAAACGATTAAAGATAGTTTATTCATGCACTAATTGAAATAGTTTAATGTAGATTGAATGTGAAATGGAGATAGTCTATTCATGCACTGATTAAAATAGTTTAATGTAACTCTTTTTGCACTAATTAAAATAGTTTGATGTAGCTTTTAATGTAGATTGAATGTGAAATGGGGATAGTCTATTCATGCACTGATTAAAATAGTTTAATGTAACTCTTTTGCATAATTATAATCAGTTTAATGTAACTCTTTTGCACTCATTAAAATGGTTTGATGTCACTTTTTGCAGAGATTGATCTAGGAGAATGTCAAATTAAAAAAAAAAAAATACTTATTCCAAAAACTAGTTAAACCCGACAGGGACTATTGCTGCCTACAACCCTTGTTTAATATGTAGGAAGAGAAGATGATTGTATTCAAATATTTTGAGACTTGATACAGATATATTTAAGGTGGAGGGATTTTCCTTTAGTAACTAGGCTGATCTTGAATTTTTGATTTACCGTGGTTTGAAAATATTAAATTACGATTTACGACTTTTTGAAAATGCTTATTTGTGACCAGTAGTAGCATGGAGAAAAACATGGCAATTTGTTCAAAACTTTCATGGTGCGTGTGCTGGTATAATTTTAACAGTAAATCCTTGTATATTTTTATAGTTTGGAGTCAGTGAAATTTGGTGGAAGATCTTTCAAATTGTGCAGAGTTTTACCATAGTAATTACGACTGGGATATTGTTAAAGTTGCTTCGTTCAAGCAGATAACTATTCTTTGACATTATTTAATATGTAGGAAGTGAAAAAGACTCTTTTTAGACTTAATACATATATATTTAAGGCAGAGGGATTTTTATTTAACCAGGATGATCTTTAAACTTTCAATACTCAGAAATATTGAGTTGCGATTTACAACTTTTTTGAAATGCTAAATTCCGAGTAAAGGGACATTTGCTACTAATTTTATTTTTTAGGGATGTGCAATCGTACTAGGACATGGTTTTTAATAACCGGTGTTTGATGTGATGCTCTATTTTTTCCTAGGTGTATTTCACCATTCTCACAGGCGAAGAACCATATGTGTATGAAGGAAGGGTCTTACAATGTAACTCTAGAAATGTGATATTGTAAGTACAACATTTGAAATTCGTGTTCATATTTCAATTTTTTTGCCACAACCAGTGTGTTGTTTTCATAAGGGGTATTGACCTAGGTTTAGAGTGTTCTATGCAACCAACAAAACCCTCCAACTACGAGCCCTTTCGGCAGTGATTTTCTTGTGCAGACCAAAGTCTCACCCGAAGCAGTATGGGGGGGTGCTGGAACTAGGTTTTTGCACCCTGAGGGAGAACTATGTTGTGGATATAACCCTTCCAATTTGATATAACTACTATTGTTCTGTGCAAGTGCCTTTTAACACGATTCAAATCTAAGTTTAATAAAAACCCTTAACACAGAAGTAGACTTGCGCGAACACAAATATCTATTTTATCCAGATATCATTTTACAGAAACCCTTAGTAGAAATAGATATAGGTATTGCATAATTATATAATCAACTCAAAAAATATGCATCAATAATGTAAAATGTAGCAGATCTATAAGTAAATCAATACATCAACACATAGACAAATATCATGCAAGTAAAACTGTACTTTCGCCAAAACTTCTCTTTATTAACAGATATTCAATGATTACAATTTTGTCTCTTGCGCACATAGTCGCAAAGTCCTCGCACACAGACCAAGACTTAGGTATCTACGCACACAGTTGCAAGAGCCTATCTCTACTCAGACTTATCACCAAACTTTCCCAAAATCACATAAAAAGATCATTCATTCATGAATCAACTTCGGATTGATTGATTCGACTTGAATCTTACATGCATTTTGATATACCTTAGACGTGCTAAAACCATGGACTCAAACTGTGGTTTGAGCCCCATGTTTTACCCTTTACTCGTTACAAAAAGAAGGATCTTTGACCTGCCCCAAAGCCTCTTGACCTGCGTGCTGTGCTTTAACAAAATAATAAAATTGACTTAACTTGACCCTATCCCAACAGAATCCAAACAAAAACCCATGAATTGTCCTCAAGTCACTCTGGTCTAGATTCATGCATCTTTGCTTTCAACGCTTGAATAGATTCTTATAGAGGCAGGATGGCCTCAACACTCTATGTGGTAGTGCCCTGCGCTTCTTCGACTAAATTCTCTATGGCCAGCCCCTTTGCTGCTAGGCTGATACTACGTTGCGTGTAACGAAGTCCCTTGAGCGCACCCTCAATGTGTTGGGACAATTATAGTGCTTTATCCACCCAAGGTTTGGTCCTTGCTTCCAAAATCTGCTCCTTATGGTGTAACGTGTCCATCTCATATTGAATGTGCTGACTTTCCTGCAATCGAGCTAATCTTTGTGTAGGCACAAGGGTCCGCGCCATGACCCAAATTTCATCAAGTTGTAGTTGCTTATCGCAAAGGTTTGTCCTCAACTACTGCAATACTGGATATTCTTGGACAGAGGACCATATTCCCAGTGCGCCTTCAAACAAAGTGTTGCATTTCTCTACAACAATAGTAATGTTGGGGGTGGTCTCCTGAACACTGGCAACTCTTTACGCCCGAACTTTTGATGGCATCTCGAGTTGTAGCTTTGTCGGTAGATCTGCGATATTTTGCTCCAGATTAGCGTGCACGGTCTCTATCTCTGTCTTTGAGGCTTTCAGTGTGGTGACAAGAGTTTCTAGCTTGGTAGTGGCTGCAACATCAGTGGATATCGGAAAACCTAGGATCTCAGAACATAACCGGTTAATGAGTGTTTCTATCTTTGCACGCTGGATATTTGCATCGATTTTTTCTTGCTCGAAGATTTGCATACTCCGATATAATGTGTCAGCTCGATTTTGTTCCTTTGTCGTGGCACACGACACACAATACTCCTGGTACTGCAACTCATCAGTAATCATGTTGTGCATTGCATGCAACTGGCCAATGGGGAGCGCGACTAAGTTGACTCTGATCTCTACCCATGAGCGAGTGGTAGCGCAATGTCCGGGATGAGAAGAGTGGAGCGTTGTGCCCGAAATCTAAAATAATCTGCTTTCCACGGTCGATTCGGCGACTTGGGTGTCGACTAATAGCGCGATCGATTGAGCCGCACTCGCTTGATTCATGCTCACCTGAATCTCGCTCGCTTGAACTTTGAGCTGCTGGAGTCTGTGCTACACATATTCAAGGATGGTCTTGTACTGTTGCTCTATGGTACTCCAGGCTTCCTCTGTGATGGTTTTCACCACATTGCCTATCTCATCAAAATATCCTTCTTCCAATACTAAGGGCTCAGTTCCTGTCTTCTTTGTTGCCTTCCTCTTTCTGCATGGGCTTATCTGTGTCCGGGGCCCTCTCTTAGTGACGTGACGAGTTTTTGTTTGCGTTGATGGTGCATCTGCACTATCTCCATCAATTTCCTTCAACTCTGTGTCACTGGGGACATCCACATCGTCCTTCGAATACTCTAGTGTCTCTGTTTTCGTTGTAGGCTCCTGCATATCTTTCTTGGTACTTGGCTTCAATGCAGATGGATTAGGCTAAGCAACAAACATGGCACCGATATATGTTGCTGCAATTAACCAAGAAGGGTGCCAATTGGTCTTTACCTGGATGTGATCATCTTTAGTGGCAAGGTAAGGCAAGTCATACCAAACCTTGGACATATCAACCTTCACGTGGATGTGCACATTATGAAAGGACGCTTTAATGTCTATGATGTGATTGTATTGCTCATACAACATCGACGAAAGGTGTCTTTTTGAGAGAACTGCTTGGTGAAGCTCCGTCTATAATAACACCCAAATTTTTTTATTCTCCATCACTCTTAAAGGGTTCTTCATTGCCCAAAGAGATGCGTAGCATGTGACTTCACATAGACCAGGTTCAATGTAAGGAAGCTAGGACTGCAACGACGAATTCCAACCCACTAGCGCAACGAGCAGCAAAAGCAACATGTAGTGGAATAATTTTCCTTCCTCCTGCGCCCCCCATACATTCTCCAAGAATTCCTGGCACAGGTACTTGGCTCAATTGTACTGCACTCCCTTGATGCATTGCATGTCTAACACAATGACTAGTGCTAGAAATTTTGTGGCGCGACACTTCCTTATCAATTTACATGCCAATATTTGTGTTGCGAATCGGATTGCCGGGTCGTTGATTGTGCTAACAATAAAACCCCTTGTATTTTGGACCACACCATACCTTTTCTTCATATTTTCCATGACTTTCTTCTCCATACCCTTTCCTCCAAAGGCTTCAGTTGGATATGCGCTTTGGTATGGAAAACCTATAATTTGATGGATTAACATGTCGTCAGTGGGAATCCTCATTCCTAGCCAAAGGTAATTGTCGTGCACCAACATCAACAACTGGCGCAGGAAAACATCGTTGATGGTGCAATGCCCAAAGTGGGGAATGTGCAGCAGGCTAAGGAGCCTGGCCTTCTGCAGCCCCAAAGCCCACTGCTTAGGCTTGACCTTGATGACTTCCGTTTCTTCATATGGAACCTACTCCATATATTGCAATGACGTTAATTCTGGAAACTTCACACTATCCACCAAATACCAATCTTATAACTTCAGAGAGGGGACCCATCCTAGTAGGTCACCCTCGACTGACACATTTTCTGGTAGTAGCAGCATATCAATGCGTGCTTTTACCTTGTCAGGATCTCTGGGAACATCTACTGACAACTTCCTTGGTGCCATATACAGAGGTAATTGCGAAATTAGCTCAACCTCCTAATCAAATTCTTCCTTCGATGCAGTTAGCTTTGGTTCTTCCTCCATTGGTTTCTTTTGCCTCTCAGCGTGAGGAGTCGGTTTTGACTTCGGGGTCTTGCGTGAAGAATTTTTGGTACTCGAAGTTTGAACTTTCTTCTACTGTGGTGCACCACTAGCACCAACTTCCTGCAGCTTAGTAGGGGTAGGCTTAGTGGTAGTCATGGCTTCTAGGATCAAATGGACTAAGCCTTGCTGGCGCAGTGTGTCTTAAGGCGGCTCCCAAGATGTAGACATAAAAAATGGAGAAGAGATCAAGAGCAGAGGGAATACTTTGATCACAAAACTTAGAAAGAAAAGGGGACTTATGTAAACCTTCATTCCATATGCAGAAAAGTGCGACAATATTCCTTAGAATCATTGTGAACCATAGGCCACCACAACCCAACCCTTAAAACCTTCTGCGTGATCGATTTTCCAGCGTAATGACCACCTGTAGTGCCTCCATGTGCTTCAACCAATATACTAGGTCTTTCGAACTCGGGAACATATCGCCTCAAAAATTCGTCAGCTCCCATCTTGTACAATTGTCCTGCGATCAGGGTGAAGTTTGCTATGTGCACGACCAACCTCTTTCTTCTTCTTAGTTGTATATTCTGCAGGTGCACTTCCAATGGTCAGATAATGGATGATATCTGCAAAATTATCATCAAATATCTTAATAGCGAACAACTATGTGTCCGGTAATCCCTCCTCTAAATTAGTTGGTTCTTCACCATTTTTAATGCACGATAAGTGGTTAGGTCTTGCGTTCAACCTTCCAGGCTTCACAATCACTTCAGAATCATATTCTTGGAACAAGAGAATCCACTTGCATATTTTCCCCCTTAACACAGGCTTGTTCACTAGGTATTTCAAAGAAGAATGATATGTGAACATCTTGAAATGATCTCCAAGCAGATAATGACATAACATTTTCAGTGCATACACCATGGCTAACCCTTCCCGTTCTGTAGTTGAATAATTGCATTCAGAAGTTGACAACTTCCAACTTGCAAATGCAATCGGATGATCAATATCTCCAACATCTGGCTACAATAAAAAAACTCCTAGTGTGATACATGAAGCATCAACATGTACATGAAATTCCTTTTTCCAATCCAGGAATACCCAGATAGGCACACTTACCATCTTCTCCTCGAGTATGTCCAAACCCTTCTGACAGTCCTCATCCCAATAGAAACTGGCGTCCTTCTTCAACAGGTTCTCCATTGACGCAGTGATCTTCGCATAATCTTGAATAAACTTCTGGTAGGACAGAGAATATACACTTCTTGAAGTTCAAATAAATCTAGTACTATCAACAAGTGTCTAGCATCAACTGCAGGCTAGAGACATGTTTCTTCAATAGTCCAAAGATAGTCCAATCATAAAAGTATACTTCTAAGAACTTATAGATGTAGTCTTTGAACGCAACAACTACTACTTGCGAAAATATGGTTGGCACATTCTTCAATCTGAATGGCATCACAGTATATTGGAATGAACCCCATTCCATCGCAAAGGTAGCCTTGATCCGGTTTTCAGGCACGATCCTTATCTGAAGACATCCTGAAAATCCATCTATAAATGAATAGGATTCCTGCCCTCCTACATTGTCCAAAACCTCATTTGAGAATGGGGTCGGAAAAGGATCACGCACATAGGCATAATTCAATTTGTGCAAGTCAACACAAATTCTTATTTCACCTTTTGTTTTATTTTCTTGGACTACCATGGGACTCACCCAATATGATTCCTCTATTGGCTCAATAATTCATATAGAAACCATCTTTTCTAGTTCTTCCTTAACCTTTTTCTTATACTTTGGGTTCAATCTGTAAGGGAGCTGCTTGATAGGCCTAACATCTGGTTTCTAGGTGATTTTAATCACACCAAGATCTCTAATAATCCCTTTTAGCTCAAAAAAATTTGTAGGGAACAACTCTTGATATTCAGTAAGAAGCTTTGCAATCTTACCCACTGTATCTTTATCTCAATAATCTCCTATCTTTGCAAACTTAGTTTTCTCTTCTATTCCACTATTAACTTGCCTAGTTTTCATAGGTTAAGTAACATCTGGTAGTGCAATCTGAGGTCCAACAACTGTGCGCTGGCCCTCAGACTCAGGAATGTTAATATTTCTTGGATCCTCCCCGTTGTCTTCAGCAGTCACATTTCAGTGTTCAACTACAACCTCTAGCTGTGCATTCCATTCTGGTGAGGCCCATACCACCAATTCTTTTGGCATATCAAAGATAACATCTCGAATCTCTTGTAATGCTTCATCAACACTTTGGAACCCACTTTAAAAGCTGAAAGTAAAAATGAAGATTTATTTTAGTGCAGTCCATTCAGAAGTACCATGTCACAACTCAGTCTCCAAGTAACAATTCATGGGCACCCTGTCTAATGCATGAATGAATATGTGAACCCTTTCTGGTTGCGGTTCTTCTCCCCAAACCGCAGTCCAAGCTAAATGAATGCATGGATCCTCTATGCCTGAATATGTTCCTTTCATTCGAGTGATGGGACTACCAAATCACAATCATAGCATTCGATGGTAGTCATTCCAAGTAGCAATACTATCTTTGTGAGTTCCCCACCAACGTGATGGGGTTGAGCGTAGAGCGAGATCAAGCACACAGAATCGTTGGTCCTCCGGAAAATCACTTTCAATTGCATCTAAGAAAAGTTTGACATCTACTATACCATCATAATGTGGCAGTTCACGTATCACAGAAGATATACAACGCAGAGATCTGGTAACCCGATTACAACGTGGTGTGGATACTTCGTGAAGTGGTTCTTCCAATTTTCCAATTCTTCATCTGAGTTTGATAAGCATGAACTATCCTTCTCCAAAATAAGCCGTCCATCTTCTATGGGGTTGATCCAATACTCGTCCCTCGTAGTTAATTTGTACACATGATCAATATCATCCTCGGCATAATCATCGCACACCGCCTCATGTATCTTGATCCTTCTGCTGGATCCAGAGGAACCACAACCCTTGCCCCATTTCTTTCAAATACCATGCTCCTGCGCTTGAGGTTAATAATGAAATCCATGTCGAAATCCTAGTCTAAGCCTAACAGCGCAGGATATAGATTTTTATCATCAACAATATTGATGAGTTCAAAATAAAAAAACACATTGACTCCTTCAATGTCAACTACTACCCTAGTGAGTCTTCCCATTGGGATAATCTTCTGTTGGTTAGCCATGCACACTTGAACGATGAACCATTCGAGCTTAGGTTCTCCCATTCTTTGCCATGTTTTCTTAGATAGTACATTTTCATCAGACCCCGTATCTAGGATGACTTGATCCATCTCAAAGGCTACTATTTGAGCAGTCAAGCACATTTCCTATCGAGTCCTTCTCTTGGTTTTGTAGATTTTGTTGACAACACTCTATTCCTTCTGGGGTTTTTCCTTCAGGGGTTGTTCCTTCTTAGTGCAATTATCAATTAATGTTTGCAAGTCTTCAACTGCCTTCTTATTGCGTATAAGCTTAATACAATCCAGCAGGAACATTTTTAGCTCAGTTGGATCAATCATTTCTATGGTATAAATAGGCTTGATCAATAATTTTGATGTGGATGCTCGAGGGTCCATAAAGTTCTTCTTTGCTTCATTGAAAGTATACTTTTCCTTCTACAAGTTAAGTCCTTTCTTCTTCTCAGGAGCTTTCCAAACCTATATATCTGTAGCAGGTTTCTTACCTTCAACCTTGTCTTGACCAACTGTTACACCACTTCTGGTCACAATATTAACACTAGGTTCTTCATCGCATGACTCAACCCTCATCATCTGCACATCCCGTGTAGGTGTTGCAATATTATTCTCCTGCATCTTCGCAAATAGAACATGGAAATATCCAATTACATTGTCGAAATGTCGGCAATATCTACAGGACTGTTGTGTCAGGTTTATGCAATCGCGTGAAAAGTGGCCAACTTCCCCACAATTATAAAAAATAATCTAGCCTCTTCCTTGACTAGCTCCTCCTCCTCGTCCACACCCTTGGTCTTGAAATCACCGTCACCTAGAGGGTGACGCAGGTGAATCTAGACCTCTATTTTATGACTGCATCCTATAGGTCACACCTTGGTCAATCATTAGGTGAAAACTGCGACAATTCTTCTCATCATGGCCTACAGATCGAAAAAAGTTGCAATAGAGTTTCTTGTCCATCTAAATATATTTTTGCAATCTGATACAATAGTCTGTAGGGTGTTGTCTGGCTACTTGACATATTTCGCACCATATAGGAGGGTTCACACCTAGCGGTGCTCTTGAACCCCTGGATTAGGTTTGATTGGGAATGGTCCTCCAACTACCAGATATTCACCATATACAGGGAATTCTCCTTGTAGTGTCCTTCAACTTTGTAGCACACACACCATATATTTGTGCGCACATCCTTCCCATTCTCCTTTCGAAAAATTTGCAGTTCCAAGTGTAGGGTAGCCAATTGACTTTGAATCTGCTGAATCCCAACCTGCACATTCTCTATTGGAGAAGCCTCCAAATTCATTGCGATTTCCACAACTTCGCCCTGGGACACGATCTTCTGTTGAGACAAAGGCAGGCACATATGCGGTAATAACATTGCAATGAACCATATTTATGCTGATCATCACTAATAGTGAAGCCTCCATCTCTGATGATACATTTTAACCACTGATCTGCTTCCCATATGGTTTCATTCAATTCCTGATGAATATCATTTAATTCGGTAACACATTGAGCATATGAATTTGGCTTCCAGAAGTGTTACTTCAATGCATCTTTGAGATTATCTATTGTCGCATTTGGGTTATTTTCTACATACCTCATATGAAAATCCAACGCATGTTCTTGGAATGCAGTAGCGAGATGCACTTTCTTAACATCCTCATCATTAATTTTCTATACCTTCCATACAACCTCTGCTACGAACCAGAATTACTCAGTGTATTCATTCCCAACACACTTAAAAGTCTACATCTTAATAGAGTTAACCATATCGAAAACTGGTGGTGGAGTTGGAGTGGGATGGAGTGGAGTGTGAGGCGGCTTTTGGAGTGGGGTGGATGGAATCTGAAACACAGTTGTAGTCCTTTCTTCAGATTGTGCTGATTCACCAGAACTGATTGTTTCAGACTCTTCATCACTGTTAGATTTTCCTTTGAGAGGATTGTACACAAAATATTCGTCCAGGTCTATGTTATAAATTTTTCCATTGCGCGTAGAGCTAGGTTGACCTCTTTTGAATATTCACTCAATATGGCTGCACAAAGTACCCTTTTCACATAAGAGCATTTTAATCCACAACTTTAAAGAGCACATGAACTTACCTCGAGGGCCTTTGAAAAACCTTATTTCAACTTCAGAATATGACACAAAGTCTTCAATAGAAAATCCAGTGACAAATCCACCCAAATTGTTGTTGATCCAGTAATCTACTGCACGAGTGATCTTATTGCTGGATTTTTCCAATTGTTGAATCAACTCTGGGGTCCAATTAATGATGATGTCATCCTTTGTGCATGTCTTAAATTCAACAAGCTGAGATAACCACTTGTGTAGTTATGTTGCAAAGGACGCAAATAAAATTTCATGCTACTATGTATAAATAAATATTTGTTCCCACTCTTTAGCAGATAATTGCAGATTCCAATTCTATTGGATCACGAACTCACACACCTTTCTATCCAACCAATCTTGTAATTCAGGCTGAGTCGGATGCTACAACATCAAATCTCCCTCAAATAGATCCCAGTTCCAGAAACATAACCATTTGTTGGCTTAAGGGGTCCTGGACCAGGTTCAGAGTGTTCTGCACAACCAACAAAACCCTCCAACTACTGGCCCTTTCAGCAATGATCTTCTTGCGCAGACCAAAGTCTCACATGAAGCAGTATGGGCGGGTGCTGGAACTAGGTTTTCACACCTTGAGGGAGAACTATGCTATGGATCTAACCCTTCCAATATGATCTAACTACTATTGTTCTACGCAAGTAACTTTTAACCAGATCCAGATATAACTTTAATAAAACCCTTAACAGAGAAGCAGACTTCCGCAAACACAGAGATATATTTTATCCAGATATCATTTCATAAAAACACTTAGCAGAAATAGATATAGGTATATATTTTATGCCATGTTGTCTTGCAAATGGAGATGAGGTTGTTTTTGCAATGTTTGTTTTCATATATTCTTGTATGAAATTTGTCATGAATGAATCACAAACTTCAAATCCATTCAATGCAAGCTCTTAATTCACCCATTTGTTTTTTGAAGGCTTCTTCTTTGCATACATAGTGAGGATTGGCTACTAATTAATGATTTTCTCATTGTATAGGGTGAAAGAAAGTGTGATATTGTATATGGTCAAATGAATGAATCACCTAGTGCTCGTGAAGGTGTTGGTCCTACATGATTGACTGTTGAGGAGGCCAAAGGGGAGGATGTGCTACTCTTCATTGGCAAATTTTTCCTTTTTACACAAGTATGTTTAGAATTGCGTCTGATATAATGTCTATTTATATGTCATTTGGGGAATTATAGTTTTAAAAAAGCTGTCACAAACTTTACAATCTTGTTATGCCATTCAAAAATTGTTTTATGTAAATATCCCCATCACAAACTGACAGGTTTACAAAGGATTAGCTATGTCGTTAAGGGAATGAATTTTACATGAACGCTGACATTAGCAAAGGGAATGAATTTGACATCAAAATTGATATTAGCAGAACAAGAAATTGTTTTCATCTTATTTTGTTTGACAGGATAAACTCTAAAGTGCTTGCCTTGCTGAACGTATTCCTTCAGCTCTCAATGGCAGATTTAAGAACGAAGAGAAGTAGGACACAACAGAACACGGAAGAAATTAGTTTCATTAAGGGAAGAAATATATATATACATTGAGAAACAATTAAACTTAAACTAATTCCTAACAGATTTCAGAAACCGATTCTTTAACAGAAATGGATTCGTTAACTAGATTAATCTCTAACACTCCCCCTTAATTTTGAGGGTTACATTGTTTTATTCCTAAATTTTTACATTGAAATTAAAAATTAAATTTTTCTAGCAGTGTGGTGAAGATATCCACTAACTGTTCCTTGGATTCAAAAAATTTGAGAACAATATCACCATTTTTGACGAGTTCACGAATGAAGTGAAAACGAGTGTTAATATGTTTGCTCTTTTGATGAAAGACATTGTTCTTTGACAAGGAAATAAAATAAGTGTTGTCACAAAGGATCGAAATAGGTTCATTTTTTGTATATCTGAAGTTAGAGAGAAGTCTCTTTAGCTACACTGCTTGAAATGATGCTAAATTTGCTGCAACGTACTCGGCCTCTGTTGAAGATAGTGCAACTATGGGCTGCTTTTTGGATGACCACAAGATCAAGTTTTTCCAAATAGAAAATCATAGCCAGAAGTGATTTTTTGATCATCAATATAATTATTGTATGTATAACCTACAAGCTTACTGTATGTAGAGGCTGCATACAAAAAACCATATGTAGATGTACCTGCGATGTATCTTAACATCATTTTTCCAGCTTTCCAATGACACTCTTTAGGAGATTCCATAAACCTGGAAATATAACTAGCTGCAAATGCTATATCAGGTCTAGAAGTAGTAAGATACATAATACTACCAGCAAGTTGCTTATACAAAGTCACACTAACAATAGTACCCACATCATATTTACTTAACTTTGTACTAAATTCAATAGGAGTATCCACCGGTTTACACCCGTCCACCTTAAAATTTTTCAAAATGCCAGTAGCATACTTCTATTGACTCATAAACATACTATCATGTGTTTGTTTCACTTCGATACCTAAGAAGTATCTTATTAATCCAAGATCTGTCATTTCAAATTCATTTTTCATTGCAGCTTTAAATTCATCTAACTGCATGTTACCTGTATAAATTATGTCATCAACATAAAGACACAGTATCAAAATATTACCTTGATGATCATTCTTGATATACAAAGTGGGCTCATGGTCACTCCTGATGAAACCATTATTCAACAAGTAATGGTCTATTCGGTTGTACCAAGCTCTTGGAGCTTGCTTCAAGCCATACAATGCTTTCTTCAACCTGTACACCTTATGTTCTTGATTTTCGATTTCGAAACTAGGTGGCTGATCAACATACACTTATTCATTCAAAACACCATTCAAAAAAGCAGAATTTATATCCATTTGGTAAATCAACCACTTGTTTTGTGTTGCAATAGCTAATACAAATCAAACAGTATCAATTCTTGCTACAGGTGCAAATGTTTCACCATAATCTATGCCAGGTTGCTGTGAAAAACCTTTGGCAACTAATCTTGCTTTGTGACTATCAAATTCACCTCTCTCATTTAACTTTGTTTTAAAAACCCATTTGACACCTATAGAATTTTTATCATCAGGTAGATTAACCAAATCCCAAGTTTGATTTCTTTCAATAGCATCGATTTCATTATTCATTGCATCTACCCATTCTTTGTCCTTTATAGCCTCTTCAAAACAAGTAGGTTGAAATGAAATAAATTAAAAATTTATAATATCATCAACATCATCTTGTGCATAAATATCACTTAAGTTTCTCATTTTAGGATTATCAGAATCAGACTCAAAAGATGACGAACTGGTACTGCTGGATGAACTACTACTAGTTTTTTCTTGAACCTGTAATCTTGGAGTGCTTGTTGTAGGTGCTTGATGTTCATCTAACAAAATAAAAGGATTAGGACAAGTATTTTTCTCCACTTCATTCCAAGATTTGTCTTCCAAAAATTTCACTTCTCGACTTACAAAAAACTTCTTATGTATAGGATTAAACAATCTGTATGCCCTAGATTGATCACCATATCCTATAAAAATATACTTTTCGCTCCTATCATCAAGTTTTTTCTCAATTTTTTTGGAACATGAGCGAAACAAATGCAACCAAATACGCATAAGTGTGAAACAATTACCTTTTGTCCACTCCATGCTTCTTCATGTACAAAAATTTTAACACTGGAAGTTGGTGATCTATTCAAAATATATACCGAACGTGCAACTGCTTCAGCCCATAAATCTTTAGACAAATTTCATGTTTTGAGCAAACTTCGAGCCATATTGATAATTGCTTGATTCTTTCTTTATGCAACTCCATTCTACTGTGGAGTATAACTGGTCATCGTTTGTTTTTTAATACCATGTTTCTTGCAAAAATCAATGAATTCGTTAGATTCATATTCACCTCCTTTATCAGACCTCAGAAATTTAATAAACTTTCCACTTTGTTTTTTAGCCTCAGCTTTGAACTCCTTAAACTTGGAAAATGTTTTAGATTTGTATTTGATGAAATACACCCAAATTTTCCTGCTAAAATCATCAATGAAAGTAAGAAAATAGAGACTGCCAACAACTGATTTTTCTTGCATTGGACTGCACAAATCTGTATGCACTAACTGTAGTTGTTCTTTGGCTCTGTTAAAGGCTAAAGCAACTATCTCACTTATGTTTACCCATTATACAACTTGTACAGGAAGAGATATGATCAGACAAAACAGGCAAACCTTTCATTGTTAGGATATTTCGACACATAGGAAATAGTTAAGAATAACTTAGTCTAGTGTAGAGTTAGGTAAAGTGTGTTTCTTTACCATGTACATTTGTAACTTATAATCTGAAGGTCATGATTTGTACTGATTCAACGGTTATCTCTCACCTCGGTATTAACGGCACTTGATCCGTTTCTTAGCACCCGATTGGTCCATGATCTCTATTTAAAGAGCATGGAGGGTCATTTTTCTGGTAACCATTTATGAGAGAAACATATGTAACTATTCTTTTATATTAATAAATTCCCTGAAGTGGCCGCGTTGGCTCAGGGCGTGCACTGTTTCCCTCTTTTAGGGTTTTAACTACGTGATTATACTAGTGTACTGATTTGTGATATGTTTGTGAGTGGTGACCTTTGGTTCTCGATCTATGGAACTTACCCTGTAAATTCCTACATGGTATCAGAGCTATTTTGAGGGCCACGTCCGTTGTTGATCAAAATTGGAAGCCGGTTTGACTGCATGCGAATGCCGTTTTGTAGATCTACTATTTGTGAAATTTTTTGGGCTTGGAGAACTATTCGATTGTGTCCAGAGCATCTGTTACAGTGAGGAACGCCTTTCGTTTCATGCGAAATGGTTTCCGGCTGCCCAAGTTATGTCAGTTTAGATCTGGAGGTATAAAGCATCTATTCTGCAGTTATATTTGTTAATACTTCTGCTTATTTCCGTTTTTTTTCTATTTATTTTTGGTTTTAAGGTTTTATTTATTTTCTGGATATATACCCTATTCTCTGTGTATGCTCTTTGTTGTGCGCTCCGTGCGATCTCGGAAAATCAGAAATAGGAAAAAGAGATTTTTTTTTTGCTACGTATGCTCTTTCCCCGCATCTTTGTGCGATCTCAGGAAATCAAAAATAGTGAAAAAAGTGATAGCTGTTGGTAAGGCTAATCGAAAATCTAACATTCTACCGTAAGAATTTGCAGTTCATTTTTTTTGCTCGGTTTTTTGTTTTTTTGTGCAGGAAAAGGCACGCACACCGAAGAGGAAAAAAAAAGAGAAAAGAGAAAAAAGAAAAAAAAGAAAAGAAAAAAGAAAAGAAAAAAAACCCCTTCCTCCTTTCATACAATAACGTGATCCTTTTACTATCTCACTTGGTGAAGGGTTAGTTTATGAGAATAGAGGTCTTGGGTTCAAGTCTCCTTCTCAAGCTTCTTTTGTAAAAAGTTTTTGTTGAAAGGGGCGGAATTTTTTTTTAGAGCCGCACTTCATCCCGTTCCCGTAACTATTTGGCATCTACAACTCAGATTTTTCAAAAGGCATAACTTCTTCATTCGGAAGCCGTTTTCTTTGAAACGGCCTAATTTTTTGAGATATTTCCATTGGACCAATTATTTCAACTTTTATTAGCTTCTTAAAAAAAAAAAATGGAAAGTGCATGCTCGGTTATTCTTAACAACACCAATTATTTCCAATGGCTACCTCACATGGTAGATATACTTAGAAGTAAAGGGCTTTATAGAATATCCACAAGTCAAGAAATTAAACCTTTCGATGATGATAAAGTTCCTAAATGAGAAAATAAACAAGATCACGCACGAGGGTTGATAGGAATGTCCATTGCTCAAGATATTCGATTTCACATCCTTGACTTTGACACCCCTGATAAAGCCCTGGAAAAGCTAAATAATATTTTTGGCATTCAAAATCAAATCAAGGCCCACCAGCTTGAAAATGAGTTGCTTACTTTGGACCCTAATAATTTCTCCTCTATTGAAGACTTTTTGTCCAAATTCAAGACCCTTAGACTTCTTTTAGAAGGTTGTAAGGTCAAAAAGGAAGATGGTAGCTTCATCTAATGCATTCTTGCTAAGCTTGGCCTTGCATACTCTGTATTTGTTTCTGCCTTCCATTCCACTAGAGAAGCCATCATCTCTTCTGGAACCACCTACAAGAATCCCTCTTTTGATTCCTTTTGTGATTCTTTGATAAGATAACAAGAAAAACTCTTACACCTTGGTCTTATCACTCCTAGAAACGCTTCTAAGAAAGCCTTAGCAGCCCAACAGCAACCATATCAAAATAATCCCAAGAAGTAGTATCCTAAAAAGTATGGTCCTAAACCAAACAAGGTCCCCAAGAAATTTCAGCCACAAACTGAAAAATCAAATCATCAAAATGATAAAGCAAATAAAAACAAAGGGAAGAAGACAGATAGACATTGCAACTTTTGCAATCGTGATGGCCATATAGAGTCCAAATGTTTTAAGAATATGGAAGCCTTAGAAGCAGCAATGAAGAAGCACAACATCAATTTGGAGCACTCTTCACCTTCATCTTTAGGCATGGCACTTTCTGCTTGTGGTTGTCAAGCATCAAGATCTGGCTATGCATTAAATGTATCTTCTTCTTCTCCTTCTCATGAGTGGCTCATTGATTCTGGAGCTTCTTACCACATGGCTAAAAATAAATCCATGTTTTCTTTTTTAAATGATTGTAACACCAAACATATTTATGTTGGTGATGATAGATCTCTTAGTGTTGTAGGATCTGGAACCATTCATCTAGATAATGGTCAGTTTAATGATGTACTATGTGTTCCTACCTTGTCATGCAACCTTCTCTCTGTTTATCAGATAACTCATTTAGGTGAAGGGAAAATAGTAGAATTATCACCTCATGATGTTGTAATCAAGGACCCCAAAGATCCTAAACATATTTTAGCTACTGGCATTGCTGATGATTCCACAAGGTTGTATAAATTTGACAACTTTGGGTCATCATCTCTTCCCTATGTTTTTGTTGCTCATAATGATGATGTGAGCAAACTTTGGCATGAACGATTTGGTCACTTAAACTATCGCTCTCTTCAAACTCTATGTAAGGAAAATATGGTGACGGGCCTTCCTATGGTATCTTGCCGAGATGGTGTTTGCTCCGGATGTGTTCTCGGAAAACATCATCGGGATAGTTTTGACAAACGTGCCTCTTGGCATGCTTCAACCCCTTTGCAGCTTGTGCACAGTGATTTATGTGGTCCACTTCCTGTTGTTTCTTTCTCTGGTTGCAAGTACTTCTTAACTTTCATTGATGATTTTTCCAGACGCACTTGGGGTATATTATTTAAAACTCAAGAGTGAAGTTTTTAACATGTTCTTGGCCTTTAAGGCCTTTGTTGAGAAACAATCTGGACATCAAATTCTTAAGTTAAGATCAGATAATGGCAGATAATATGTTAACAACAAATTTATCAACTTATGCACTAAGCATGGCATTCAATTGCAACATACTATTCCATATACTCCACAAAAAAATGGTGTAGCTGAAAGGAAGAATCGGACCTTAAAAGAAATGGCTAATTGTATGCTTCAATCTAAAGGACTTGGTCTCAATTTTTGGGCAGAAGCCGTTAAATGTGCAAATTACATAGTAAATCGCACTCCTACTAAGGTTTTAAAGAATATAACTCCAGAAGAAGCTTGGAGCTCCATCAAACTAGATGTAAGTCACTTTCATGTTTTTGGAAGTGATGCTTGGGCCCATATTCCCGATGCGAAACATAAAGCCTTAGAACCTAAGAGTGAAAAATGTATTTTTGTTGGATATTCTGAAGATGTCAAAGGATATAGACTTCTTCAACCAAAATCCAAAAATATAATCATTAGAAGAGATGTAAATTTTGATGAAATATATTGGCCTGTGAGCCTAGTTCAGCGGGTGTGCCACCTTTGGCCTGCGAGCCTGATTCGGCATATGTGCCACCTCTCCCTCTCTCTTCCATTTTTAATAGCATTCCTTCTAGTTCATATGATGACAACGAGGATGTCAATCCTCCTCCATCTCGTGAAATTGTTCCTTATACTCCACTGCTTCCAATATGGGTCCACTCTACTCAGGATGCAACAGGTTCTCTTGCAGGTGACCCTGCCAATCGACGACGTACACGTTCTCAGTTCGAAAGAGAGTCTTCCTTATTGGCTCAAGTTCCAGAAAAAATTGATCTTGAAACCTTTGAAGAAGCCTTTGGTCATCTAGATTGGGATGAAGCTATGAATGAAGAGTATCATTCCTTATTGGAAAAAAATACTTGGGATCTTGTTCCTCTTCCAAAAGGAAGAAAACTTGTCAGATGCAGATGGGTTTACAAAACAAAGTTTGGACCAGATGGAAAAGTGGATAGACATAAAGCTCATCTTGTCGCTAAAGGTTTTTCAAAAGTTGAAGGCATTGACTATACTGAAACATTCTCCCCTGTTGCCAAAATGAATTCTATCTGCCTTGTTCTTTCCGTTACTGCCTCCTTTAAATGGGAAGTCCATTAGATGGATGTTAAATCCGCCTTCTTATATGGAGATTTGCATGAAGAAATCTACATGGAACAACCCCCTGGCTTTATCCAAAAGGAATCCAGCCTTGTTTTTCACCTTGGGAAGTCTCTCTATGGTCTCAAACAAGCTCCTCGGGCTTGGTATACCAAAATGGATAGATTTCTCTTAGATAATGGCTTTTCTAGGTGTCATTTTGACAACATTGTCTACACCAAGAAAGTGGGTAATTCCTTCACCATCCTTGTTCTTTATGTTGATTATCTTATCCTTACTGGTAGTGATCCAAACCATATAAACCATGTGAAGTCTATCCTCAAAAATAAGTTTGATATGACAGACCTAGGACACTTGCATTATTTCCTTGGTCTTCAAGTCTTGCAATCCAAGGAAGGCATTACCCTCTCTCAGTCCAAGTATGCCTGTGATCTTCTACACCACTTTCACATGGAAGACTGTAAGCCTGCCCATTATCCCTTTCAGTCTGGAGTCAAGCTTTCAGTCAACTGTACTACCCTTGAAGTTGATGCTACCTTATATCGTCAACTTGTTGGTAAAATTTTGTATCTAACCCATACCCGTCCTGACCTTTCCTTTGGCGTTGATCTTGTCCCTTGGTTTATGCACCAACCTCATGAAATTTAGTGGAAAGTAGCTAAAAGAATACTTCCATATATTCAAGGTACAGTTCAGTTCGGGATTCATTACAGTGCAGGAGCATCTCCCTTGTTGATTGGTTTCACTGATTCTGATTGGGCCGGTGAACCTAATGATCGAAATTCCACTGCAAGATATGTATTCACTCTTGGTTCAGGACCTATTACTTGGTCTTGTAAGAAACAAAGTTCCATCTCCCTTTCTTCAGCAGCAGCAGAGTATCATGGTGCAGTTGAAGCCAGCAAGGAAGCCACGTGGCTTCGTCAGATCCTGTCTGAATTTGGTCTTCATTAGCAACATCCAACTACACTTTGGTGTGATAATCAAAATTCCATTTAGTTATGTAAAGATCTAGTTCAGCATCAGCGTATGAAACACATTGAAATCCACATACACTTCATCAGAAATCTCATTCATGATCGTGTTCTTGAAGTGCAGTATTGTCCGACCAATGATCAAGTAGCTGATAACTTTACGAAGGCTCTCAAAAAAGCGAATTTTACCAAACTTCGATCCATGCTTGGAGTTCAGGAAAGTTGTCATTAAGGGGGGATAGGTTCTAAAACCTCCTTCCTTCTCCTATTGTTTCACTTTTGTAAATCCTTCAATCCTATCCCAATTTGTTCTTAAGGGGGGATGCTAGGATATTTCGACACATAGGAAATAGGCTCCTTTTGTGTCACCTTTGTAAACCCTTCAATCCCATCCCAAGTTGTTCTTAAGGGGGGATGCTAGGATATTCCGACACATAGAAAATAGTTAAGAATAACTTAGTCTAGTGTAGAGTTAGGTAAAGTGTGTTTCGTTACCATGTAAATTGTAACTTATAATCCAACGATCACGATTTGTAGTGATCCGACGATTAACTCTCACCTCGGTATTAATGACACTTGATCCGTGGCTTAACACCCGATTGGTCCATGATCTCTATTTAAAGAGCATGGACGATCATTTGTCCGGTAACCGTTTATGAGAGAAACATATGTAACTTTTCTTTTATATTAATAAATTCCCTGAAGTGGCCACGTTGGCTCAGGGCGTGGATTGTTTCCCTCTTTGATGGTTTTAACCATGTGATTATACTGGTGTACTGATTTGTGATTTGTTTGTGAGTGGTGACCTTTGGTTCTTGATCTACGGAACTTACCCTGTAAATTCCTACATTCACCATAGACTGTCTTTGCAACAAAATCATACTTTTGATAGGTAAATGACCATATCGCAAATGCCATAGGTCAGAGTTAGTTGATGTTGAAACATTATGTGCATATAACTTCTCACTTTTCAATTGTAATTGATACAACCTGTTCTTTGTCATAGGAATCTTTGCAACAAGAGACTTATGTTTATCAGAAAGCGTGCAAGTAGTGTTGTGAAAGCTAACATCATAACCATGTGCATATAACTGACCAAAACTCAAAAAATTATGCTTGAAATTGGGCACATAATAAACATCATAGATATTATTCACAACATTTTGTTTGGTTAAGACAGGTACAACACCCTTTCCTGAAGCTTTAACCTGACGATCATCACCCAGAACAATAGAGGAACTGAAAGATGTATCAAGATGTGAAAAAAATCACTATAACTAGTCATATGATTACTACAACCGCTGTCTACCAACCAAACATATTTATTAGGTACTTGCACAGTCACTTGGCATGCCAAAAATAAAGCATCTGATATTTCACATTTAATATTTTTGACATTGGCTTTGTTTTTATTTAAAACATACTGTAACTTTCGACATTCAGATTTATGATGGCCATATTTTTTGCAGTAGTGACATTGAATTTTTGATTTATCTATCCACCTATGGCCATGATCAGTTTGAGATTGCTCTAAATGTGTTTGAGTTACCTGTGATCTATCATCAGACTGAGACTGTCCTCTACCTCTTCCTCTCCTACCACGAAAACCTCTGCCTCTACCTCTGTCCATAAAAACTTTATATTTGAAATCATGCTCTAAATTACTGACATCTAAATTAATTCTTGCTTCATGAGCCAACAAAGAACAAGTTAATTCTTCCATAGACAATTTTGTTAATTCTCTCGACTCAAAAACGATAACTATCATGTCAATTTTTTTAGGCAAACATCTAAGAAAATTTTCAACAATTCTCTGATCTTCTAGTTCTACACCATTCATCCGAAGTTGATTAACAACACCCATAACTTTAGTCATAAAATGATCAAAAATTTCTAATTCAGTCATTTTAAGTGTTTCAAATTTTGTTCAGAGAGTCTGTAATTTTACCATTTTTACTTTATCATTTCCTTGATAAGAAACCTTAAGTATATCCCATATTGATTTAGCATTCTTAGTAGCCGTTATTTTAGGAAAAATAGAGTCATCTAAGGAATTTAAAATGCACAACTTCGCTCTACCTTCTTTCTGTTTAAGTTCATCAAATTATTTTCTTTGAGCAACACTCATGCCAAAAATTGTATTTGCGTCAGGTTCTGTGAACCCCAATTCTACTGATTCCCAACAACCTAAACCTTGTAAGCATGCTTGCATTTAAGGCTCCAAAAATCATAATTCTTCCCACTAAATAGAGGCATAGGGATTGCAAACTGACTTTTCGAGACCATGTTTTAAGTAATCAAAAATCTAAAAACAACTCTTTTTAAAACACTTCCAAATAGATAGCACAAATAGAATTTTGATGAAGGTGATTAAAAACTATATTGTTTTTAGCTCTTTTTAACTTCAAGACCTTAATTTTATAAATCCCATAATTGAATATTCACACCAACATCGAAGACCTCATTCCTTTCCTTTCAACATCCTCATTAATATACATTGAATAAATCCCTTTTTGTATAGGCTAAACAGCCAAACCAATCAACTAAAAATAAAACCGTGCAAAGTTTTGATCCAACAAGATCATCGCATATACAAAATTTTGAAAAAAGGTAAATGCTGGATTACACAAACTATTAAAGCAGTGAAGCATGCACCTTCGACCGCTAAATTCAATTAATGGTTTACAAATTCCTTGCTACACGTAGCTTCAAAAAGCTTCTTGCATGCATCTTCAAACAACAACTTGTAGGAAGCTTCAAGAGTCGAAAAGCACGCAACAATGAAAAATCAGGCAACAACTTCAAACAACGAGGACTCTGCTTCAGCTCTCAGGAAATGAAGCAGGCAACTTCAAACAATAAGGACTCTGCTTCAGCTCTCAAGCAATGGAGATCCTAACTAGGATTGCAGAGCAACCGAATCTGATACCATGACAGATTTAAGAACGGGGAGAAGCAGGACACAACAAAACACTGAAGAAATGAATTTCATTAAGGAAAAAAAAATAAAAATAAAATATATATATACACACACACACACACACACACACACACACACACACACACACATACACACACATACACACATTCAGAAACAATTAAACTTAAACTAATTCCTCACTGATTTCATAAATCGATTCTTTAACAGAAACATATTTGTTAACTAGATTAATCTCTAATAGTCAAATACTAGTAAACTTTGGCTACTAATCTTGGAGGTTTGTAGGAACGTATTACAACAACAAATAAGGGTTCCATTACTTCATGCAAGCTATATTGTGCCAACTGATGATTTGAAAGATCCAACACCTACAACAGCATTTGCCCATTTTGATGACAACACTGTGTTATCTAGGCAAGTTTTTTTTTTTTTTTTTTTTTTTCCCGCAAATTTTCCTCTAATGTGTTTGTCTTGTTTACGATCTTTTTACCTTCTTATGGATTCTTATATCTATGAAAATTTTATGTTCAGATCTCATATTTTGGTATATACCCTGTTGTTGACCCAATATATTCTACATCGTGCATGCTTTCGCTTCACATCCTAGGAGAATACCACTATAATATTGCTCGAGGTGTGAAGAAGGCCCTTTAGAACTACAAGAACCTTCAAGGTATTGTTGCAGTTTTAGGTATGGTTGAAATAAGTGAAGGTGATAAACTGACCGTGTCCTAGGTCAACGAGATTCAATGATTCTTGAGTCTACCCTTCCATGTGGCTGAAGTTTTCACGGTACTCCAGGAAAATATGTTGACCTGAAAGAGAGCATTGCTAGATTCTTGGTATGTTGAAATGTATAAATGCAATGGTTGCAATATTTTTTATTTTTTTTATTTTTTGCAGGATTATTTTTTAGTTATGTATTTTTTGAGAGCCATCCAAACGGTCTATAATGTTGAAGAACTGTGATTGAGTTGTACAATTATTTTTTCAGTCCAACATCTTCACAATTGCCTCAAGTTAAATTAGTAAAAATCAAATTTATCCCTCATTCTCTTTGAAATAGTATCACTTCCGACATCCTAAAATTGTTACTTTAAAGAAAGAAACATAAATTTCTTGGTATGTATTGTATAAAGTCACCTCTGAAACTCATTCTTACCACAATGCATTCATTTTTTTTCATTTTCTGTAATAGTTTAGCGACAACAATAACCCTTGAAATTAGTACCTTAAAGAAAGAAACATAATTTGCATGTATTATATAAAGTAATCTCCTAAATGGATCCTTTCAGAAGTGCAATGCAATGCCTTTTCCATTTAGTATCTTCACATAATACATGTATGGTCGAGATAAATTGAAGCATTTGAGATTCACAATTCCATGATGCTATGCTAAACTTGTAGTCCCACTACATTTTTCGAAGTCACTTTGAAAAATACATCCCAAATGTCTTGAGAAGATTGGAAATTTTCCTATATTATATGGTTGTTTGATTGATGACAATTTGTGGAGCCCAATCAAATATTTATTGCCATTCTATGGTACATGGTACGTGATTTATATGTCCTATGTTGGAGCCCAAACAAATGTCTATAGTTCTATACTTTACTCATTAAGGCTATTGAAGTACGATGTTTTGGATACATTTAAAGTTTAGAACCCTACTGGTATTTTTCTAGAGTAAGATATATGTTTTTGTTTTTCTTTACAATTAATATAAAAAAACAAAATATTAAAATGTATATTTTATCAGTGCTTCTTTGAGGGTGGGTAAACAAAATGAATTTGAAATTCTATTGCATCACTTATATAATTAATGGCCATGTACCTATTTTATTATTTTAATGCATTCCAAATTGTCCATTATATCAGAAATTACAATGTCACTTAATTAACTTGTGAAGATTTTATCCAAAAGTGGGAGACTTGTGCTAGAAGGGTTCTACATCTGAGTGAGAAATCTAAAGTGGGAGACTAGTACTTATACCAAAATTTTAAATCCGCCTTCTTATAAGGAGATTTGCATGAAGAAATCTACATGGAACAACCCCCTGAATTTAGTCTCCCACTTTATATTATGTGACTGTACAAGCTTCTACCAGAGTAATTTCCCCCCTCTAGCAGTCACTTAATTACTCTTTGAGACCTTATATTGCATTTGGAAATGAGGGAAAGTCAGAAAAGGTACAAGGAAAGGTCTAAAATCATTAGAAGGTGGTGTAGCTAGTGCAAAAAGTGAAAGCATAACTTTTTTTTGTATTTTTTAATGTATCATAGAGTGGAATTTGAAGATGAATTTTGGCTATATAGAGTGGATGTGTGATGAAAATTGTGTTGGGGGACTCTCGTAGCCTTCCATAAATAATACATGAAAATTTTACCCCATCCTCCAATCAGATATGCCTGTTGTAGTATTTCAGGTTCCTGTTGTAGAGTTTTAGGCTACTCCTAAAGCATTTCACAATAGTCTACTGTAGATGAATTTATTTATCCACATCTCTAAAACAGGAGATTGGATTAGCCTTAATTTTTTTTATCATGTTTCCATCATCCTTATGCACTTCCCCAAAAAATATCTTGACCAATGGATGCACGAATCTCGAGAAAAAATAAAAATGGTTGTAGGTAATGGAGACCAATTTCTTGAAAATTTTGCACTAGAATTTGTTGAAATTTCTGGAGAATGTTACCATCATCCATATACATCTCCACATGAAATAACTCAACTAATGGATGCATGGTTTTCTAGATATGGTAAAAACAATTTATTCCCTCTGTAGGTTGGCCTCTTGTAGCGAAAAAAAAACCTCCTGTAGAATTTTAGGACAAATAAGAAAATAAATGATAAAGGATTGGGAATGATGGGTGGATGGTGGAAGTAGGTGAGGGTGATGGATTGGCATGGCCTTGATCTCGTCGAAGAATCTGGGCAAAGGAGGAGAAAGGGAAAGTTTGACTTCCTTTGACTATATTTTTGATCATTTTTTTCCTTTTGGTGATAAAGCGTTCTTGTTGCTTGCAAAGGCTGGAGAGCACATGTATTCATCAAAGAGATTCATGGAGAAAAGTATTTTTTTTATTTTTTTTCATTTTTCTCTTTTAGGCCTACTAGCTGCCTCAATGAGGGTTTCACCTAGTAGGTCTGCCTAGGAGCCTCAAATGAGGTTTTCACCTAGAATATTTTCTTTTTCTCTCTTTTTTCTTTATTTTTCCAACCCATTTACTTCCTCATAGAGGCTTTCAATCAATGAGCCAATCGCAGACACCTCAAAGGAGGTTTTCACCTGATATTTTATTATTTTCTTCTTTTTCATATTTTATTTCCTTTTTTTCTATCCTACTATCCTTGAAAACAACAAAATATTTTTCAAGCATGGGAATACTTCCAATGGAGTCATGTGCACATCAAAATGAAAATAAACTCATGTGTAGGCTCGAAATATAAGCTTTGACATGTACCTGAATGTGAGATAATCATTTCTTTAACTGAGATGAGATCAAGAATTGTTGAAGAAGAGTGTGTTGTCTCAACTTAATGATTTTGTGGAACCATATTTCAATATAATTGTGATGCCCCTGGTTCACTTGCTGATTTGGATCATCCTGTATGTCTTCTTCTTCCATTAAATTAAAATTTTATTCTTTTTGTTGATTATTCTCTTGAACACATAGAGGATCTAATGGTAAACATGAGGGAACTTTCTCAATATATGATTATGATGTCTGCTCTTCATCAAGTGCAACCCATGATTACTTGATCTTCTCATTTGAAGCTTCTTTTTTTGAATGTTTTCCTTCAATGACATAAAGATAATCTATTTTTTGCAGTACCCTTCCTCAGCTAATATGAATATCATTTAGATCAAGAGGAGATGTTATGAAGTGTTGTACCTAATCATTGTAAGTGGGTTGAGATACTTCTTTGTGTGGGTTTAGAAATGGTGGTACAAGTAGTTGAGTGGGAGTGGATCTTTGAGATGGATGTGGTTGGGGTTGTGGTGTAGGTGGATGGTATCGATAGCATGGAGTTGGGTATTGAGGATGTTGAGGAAATATTAAGGATATTGTGGATTTTTCCCATAAGTTTATCTCCAACCTTGTTTCCAAGACTGATTTTGGGGTTGAGATGGCCAAGGTTTACAAGAAAAGAGTGTGTTCCAATTACTTTGAGATGGATGTGCATAAGCTTGAAATTGTGAATTAGGTTCTTGCATCATATCGGTTTGACTAAGCTTCCATGGTCTTATTGGAGCTACATAACATAACTTCTTTGGTGATTGAATTGCTCCATTGTCCTCTTGGTAAACCTCTTTCAACATTGGCAATGATGGGAAATATTCAATAACATGTGATTCTACATGGAAAAAACAAAAAATCAACATCTTCTTTTTGCTCATATTTCATTCTTAAAATTTCTACTTGTTTTCTTAGATTGCTAAGAATTTATGTTCTAAAGTTATCAAGAAAATTTCCAAGTTCAACTTTACTCACCAATCTTGATGTTGATTTACTTACTCTTGTCCTTCCTCTTGATATATGCTTTCATGTTTCACAAATTTCTTCAAATCATAATTGGTATACATCACCTCTACTTATGAGATCAAGGAGATCATTCCAATCATTCCTAATTGTTCCAAGTAAGAGCATTTTAACTATGTCAGATCCTAAATGATGTAAATTTTCCCTCTTAACATTATAGATGAACCTCTCTATTATATCCTCAAGTCTCTGGCTATCTTATGCCAGTTCATAATTGTTGTCTCTCCTAGAGACAGTCTAGAGTTGCCATAGACCAGTGCCTAGGACATCTTAGCATAGCAAGGAGTGTGTAATTTATTACGTGAATTTTTCAGCTTCAGCTCACTTGCTATCATCTATGTAAAGGAAATATTGATTCAAATGGGACAAGACCTCACAGAAGTTGCCACAGGGGAAGTAATTTTGTGGAGACAAGATGCAAAGCTACAACACAAAAGCATCAGACAGTTAAGAGACAATTTACTGTAAAGAGGGCCGATTCAAATAATATGCCACAGAAATCAAATATCAGATGATGAATGCAGTGAAGAAAATATCAAGAAGATACTAGTTAACATGAGGCTGATACCCAGATACACAACAGAGCCACATATGGGCTTATCAATCTAAGAATCCATACATGACAATGGCGTTTTAAAAGCACCCTCCTCAAGCAACTAATATAGCAGAAAACATGGATGAAATGAATATGAAACAGTATATCATGCCTGAGCCAATTTAAAGCGCTTGACTGATTCAAGTATGGGCATCAACTAGGATGAATCCTTACCTAAAGTCAGTGAGCCACTCGCATTCCAGGATCATGATACAAGAAGAAGATATATGAAATGAAATATTGTATTAAGCACATAAAAGAAGTTTACATACTGTGAGATATCAAAGACCAGAATCCTCATTACAGATGGAACTCCTCCTCACTGAGACCCTACGGGCTCTGAGCCTTCATACAGAAGTTATTACAAAATGTATACAAAATGCCTTTCACAGCACCAATTTTTGATAAAAATATGGAACCCTTACAATGTCTTTCCTCTCAATTTTTATAGAAGAAGGAGAAGAGAAACTAATAAAAGAGGTAGGTAAAAACAATTAATTGTTTCATTAAAGAAAAATGGCGGAAACATTTCGCGCCCATACTATTTGACGGCCATGAAATATTACATGTACTCTGCGGCCAGCTCCATGAAGTAAATGCACTGGGTAGAAGATATCTTTAGAGGTAAGGTGTGAAGAATAAAATATATAACACTCTGTACTTTCCTGAGAGAAAAATCTGTTGAAGTAAGACCTGGAGGATGTGATTTTTATGTACTTGTACTCTCTGTCTTCTGAATGCCAAATTGAAATTTAAATTCTTTAATGCCAGACACTGCATTCCTTGGATCTCTCATTGATATTGTTTGTCGCGACAATTAATATCTCCATATGTAAAATCTACATTTTGAATTTCTCTGGAGGTTTCGACAGATTTTAGCCCCTGCTTCATTTAATGTTGGTCATATCATAGCGGCTCCTGGATATTTCTTCACAAATTTTTCTCCTAAAACATGGTCCTGTCATGAATTCTCGGCTTCTGTAATGGAGGCGGTGAATCATGGCAAATTTTTCCGCCGTTGCACACCTAAAAAACCCACAAACATGTTAAAGAGAACCATGCACGGGAATGGTGACGTAGTGGAGGAAACCATGCGATGAAACGGTGTGGTAATATGATGGAAGCACGAAAGATGGCGGTGTAAGCACGACAGGACGAGGGTGGATGGACGGAGCAGAGATTTCTACGCGAAACACCAAAACATGGCATATGAATGGATTATATGAATGGTGAGAGAGAAAAGTGATCGACGCGTGGGACAATGACGTGGAGTATGGGCTATGGGGTTTAGTCAACTGCGAGGGTCAAGCAGATCTTGGCCGTCCAATTTCGAAGGCGATCTATGGTGAAGAATCCATCTGGGGGCAAGGAAGAGGTGGGCCAGGGGTGATGTGGATGGGAATTAAAAGCTACACGACTTTTGAAAGCAAGAGCCGTTGGATCGAATGCTTAAGATCAGACGGTTTATATGAATTTTGCTGCACGTCCTTGCCCGGGAGATAATGCACGAAATGGAGCAGTTTTAGAACAGTGGCCTGGGACACTTGTCATGCAGCATGTGGAATTGCTGTGATTGGCGGAAAACCACCAGCCCTTGAAAAGTCGTGCGAGGAAAACGGGCCGGTTTTAGGGGCAAGGCGCGACGGGGACCACCGGACAGGGACAGGCTACGGACCGTCGATCTATAATTGATCGTGTGGCTAAGAACACGCCCGATAGATGTATACGGCAAGCGCCTTTGGATTTGGCGTTTGGTCTCGGGGCCAGGTCATGTGGGAGGAATAGGTGCTGGGGCTAAGACCGAAGGGGCTAGGCCCGATATAATTTTACGTGCAGATTTTAGCCCTTTGTCCAATGTATTTCGTGGGCGGGAATGGTAACGAGAGGTAGGATATGAAGTTTTTAGGCCACGAAAGGGGTTCTAAACAGATTTAAATGGGACTGCAAACCAAAAACTTGAATGGAGGGGCTAATGGCCAGAAATTTTGATGGGGGCTAACATGGATAACATTATGTTTGAATCATTCTAAATATTTCTTCTATAATATCATGATATTTATATTTTTCAAGATTTTTTTTTTGCATATTAGTCCATGATCTTATTAATGTAGTCCCTACACTCATGAACCATTTAAGAGCTCTATCCATCAATGTTGCTGAAAATAATCTCAACTTTTGAGTTTTTAGTAAGTAACCATAATATCTATAGAGGATTTCAAATTCAAGTAGAAAGGTTTATGGATCCTCTGACCTCATACCATGGAAGTTGGGAAGAAAATATGGAGGGGTTTTCTCGATCTAAACACTGACATCAGTTTCTTGAATGGGAAATCCAAGAGGATCTTCTTCATTTTTATCATCTCCATCCATTTATTCTATCTTCTCTGGCACCTATTCTTCTCCTACTTGCAAAATTGGATGGTTATGTGGTTCTTACTGCACCATGTGATGGAAAATGGGGGTGGGCTTGGTGTTGGAGAAGTATTTTTTTGTTTTTAATAAAAAAATAAAATGAGAATTTTAATGAAATATTTTTGTTTTTGAAATTATATATGCCTAATGATTTTATTTTTTTCGTAGAAAGTAAAAGAAATGGATCAACTAGGGAAGAAAACAATGCATTGTTTGACACTTCTACGGCAATGACGCCAAAAAGTGATGAGCCCTTGTATTGCAACAACAATGCTGCAACATCCAAGGGTACCAACTTAAAGTATCAAGTTGGGCTTCGTACAAACTTAAGAGGTGTCGGCACTATATCTGCAACATACACTATTTAATTCTTCCCTTGATCTGATTTAATGGAGTGAATGTCATGAAATCAAAGCCTAAAATAATTTCAAAAGTGGAAATGTTATTCTATTTGCAATAAATGGAAATTTCACTTTCTCAAATGTAAACACTAATCCCAATTAGAAGAATGTAAAGGTTATGCTATTTGCAAGAATGAAATGTACTTGTCTATTTGTTGAATCTGCACATTATGCTACCTGAAACAATGTGAATCATTATTATAATTGCAGAATGTGAAAAATTTCCTTGAAAAGAAACTAATCCCATGCAAGAAAAATAATTTGTAATTGAAATCCTAAGAGCATGAATTTAAGGAAATAGGCCTAATGTAATTTGTAAAAAGGGAAGTCCTAAATGGTGTTTATTCCTCCCTAATCTTGTATTTAGATCCTAGGAGTAATTATTAAAGTGTAAGAGACAAAAACCAAGATTTCAGAGAAAATTTCGTCAAGTTTACACATGGTACAGGAGGGCTACACCAGTGCTATAGGAGGTGTTAAAGGAGGCCCTGTTTTTCTACAAGAGGATATATTTTCCGAATGCTCAAGTAAAGCAAATGAAAATTTGACAGAATTTTATTATTATTAAGCAGGATGTTTTAGGACTCCAATCCAAGTGGAATCTCCCCAAAATACCCCTGTTAACACATGCTAAAAAATAGCAGAAAATTACTAGTCTAAAAAGTGGAAATTCAAGAACTAGTAAGCTAGTTAACCTACCGAATTCCTAAACTAATCAAGTCCAAATGATATGGGGTAAATTTTGGAATTAACCTGAATTTTTTTATGACCCAATACAAGTGGAATAAACTCAATTGAATATCATTAAAACGTTTTTAAAAATAGCATAAATTACTAATATTTTTCTACGAGGGACTTCCAAAAATTCTAGATTTGTGAACTAGTAAATTGATCCAAGTACTCCAATGATGATGATTGTTGGCTTGAGGGGTCCTGACCTAGGTTGATATTTTATTGTGCAACCAAAAAATCCTCCAACTACTGACCCTTTTGGCAATGACCTTTTTGCGCATATCAAAGTATCACTCGAAACATTATGGGGTGGTGTTGCAACTAGGTTTACACACCCTGAGGAAGAAATTGATCTGGTGGCCCTAAACAAGTTTATTGCAGATCTTATTGTAGATTGGGAATAAATGTGTGTATAGATAAATTAATACTTAAAATATCATCTCTTCACAAACAAAGAAGATGCATATAATAGATGGATCATAGATCAACTTCGTCGCAAATAAAGAACAAAATCAGATAAAACACAAGAACTCAAGAAGATCTATTCATGTACTTAACCATCAACATATAGTCATGCATAAAGAACAAATTTACTCGCGAAAATATAAGAGAAGTAAATCGATCTCAAGAAATAATAGTAAATAGATAGTTCATACACATAACATAAGGGCTTCACAAAAACAACCTTTGTTTTAGGTTCAACAGTTCAGCTTAACGGAATTTCCCCTTACAATTACCCTTCTGCGCACATAGCCGGTGGAGTCCGTACAAAGCCAGGACTAGGTCTCCACACACATAGCTAGCAAGAGCCTTTCTAACCAACTCAGAATTACAAAAATGTATCACAAAACTAGAAACATACTTAGATCCAAAACATCATGATTCTTCTTACTAGACTTGATCTATCTATTTATATCCATCCAGCGCGTAGATATTATGGTCTCAGACCATGGTTTGAGGCCCACAATTTACCCTTACAACCCATTTACATAAAAGAGGGACTTTGACCCACCCCAAAACCCCTTGACCTTTCTACACAATGTTCATATGCAAAATTACACATAAAAAATTATTCAAAATTTTCCCTAGGGGACCCTGCATCAAAAGGCCCCCAACACAAACTTGTGACTCGTCCCGAGTCACAATGGGGTCGGATCCTTCATATTTTATTGGAGCGCAGTGACAAAAGTCTTCAATGGTAGAACTAGGTCAAGGCTCTGCACAGTGGCTCCCTGTTCTTCGGTTACTAATTTCTCTATAGTGGGCCCTTCATTGGCCAGTTTAATGCTTCAATAAGTTTGTTGACGAGTCTTTAGTGTGCCATCCAATGCTTGTGATAGTTGTAGAGCCTCCTCGGCCCACGGTTGTATCCTTGGCTCAAGAAATTTTTCTCTTTGGTACAGATCCTTGATTTCGGTCTGAATTGCCCTACCCTCATGTACGCAGGCGAGGCGTTGTGCAATGACGAGGGTGGTCGTCACCATCTTAATATCCACAAAATGCTGCTCCTTGATGTGCAACTCATTGTACAACTTCTGGACCATTTGCTCATTCTGAACAGAATTCTAGACACCCATGGACTCATCCAATAGCTGATCGCACTATGTGGCTGTGGCAGCAATTCTATTTGTGGCTTGTTTTACCTCGGCAACCCTCTTCACTTTGACTTCTGGCAAGGTTTCTGGCCGCAAATTTAACTGCATGTCGGAAATATGATGTTCAAATGCGGCCCAAACAGTTTGAACTTCTGCGCGCTAGGCCTTTAATGCAGCAGCTAGGCCCTCTAACTTTTCTTCTAGGGTAGTTGTGGCAGGGCACTGCTAGCACGTCATTGCACACTTGGCTGATATTTTCTCCAAGTGCAGTGTGTTGAGCCTCAGTTGCTCAACATGCTTATCAGACCTCTGGTAATTCTACTGAAGGTTTGTTGTGTGTTTCTAAGCTTCATTGATATCGCGGTACGCACAAGCTTCACGAAACTATATCTCGTCCACAATCATATTGTGGACCATGTAATTTCCCTGCAGGTAACACAATCAAATCATTGTTAATTTCTTGACAGGCTTTGAGCTGCACACGCAGCAGTTCAGACTTGACTCGAATGGCTTATTCAGGGATCTAAACCAAGTGAGTTTCTCCTATTGAAAGAAACATTGTTGTAATGGGATGCATGGTGACAACAGACACGCTCTCTTGTTACTATCTCACTTGTGCAAAGCTCCCCTGAATCAAGTTCGCTTGAACTTTAAGCTCTTGGATACCAACCTATACCCCATTGAGCATAGCCTTATACTGTAGTTATATGTCCATCCACATATCTTCTATTGCTCTCGTGACCTTGTTGGCTATTTCATTGAAATCATCTTCAGTCAGTGTCAAATCCTATTCTCGAGTGGCCTTAGAGTCCTTTTGTTTCTTCCTGGATCCTCCCGCGGCCTCAGAACCGTGTTTTATGCCCTTGAAAGTCTGAACTTCCACTTTCTCCTCTGTATGTTTAGACGTGACACCATTCTTCTTAGGTGAAATTTCCATTTCCATATCAATAATTTTGTCGGTTGTAGTTGGTGTGGGCTCTGCTCCTGTGGTTTTCTTAGTAGTTTGTGTACCAGTGCGAGACTTGGTAGGCATCCTCGGAATAGATGTAGATGCACCTTCCACAATGTATATCTCTAGCCAAGTTGGAGGCCACTCTGTAGCGACGTGCAACAATTCATCCTCAATGATGAGATAGGGAAAATTCATACCAGCCTCCTTCAACCGCGCCCTTCGTACGGATGTGAAAGTTGTGGAAGGTGGCCTTAAAATCTGCAATCAACTTGTAATTCTTGTACAAAGTTGGAGAGAGCCTAGGTTTCGATCAGATCACTTGAAAGATGGATGCGTTGAATAAGACCCAAAATATTTTGTTTTCCATAATGCATGCGGGGACATAGGAACTCCATAGTGTGGCGCACCGTGTGGCTTCGTACATTTGCAGCTCTATATCTTAAAACAATGTTTCCTCTAGGGTCTTCCATCTAATTAGGGTTATCAACAGCAGGAACCAAGCATAATAGAAGTGCTTTCCCTCCTCTTATGCTTCGCACACCTTCTCTAAGAACTCTTTGCATAAATATTGTGCCCAATTGTAGATTACACCCTTCTCGCATTGTCCTGCAAGTGCAATGATGTGCGCAGGAACCTCCTTAGATCTACACTTCCGTGTATCTTGCAGGCTAAGATGAGCGTCCTGAATTGGATGGATGGATCATTGATTTCACTGACTACAAATACTCTAATGTGGTGCGACACCTGGTAGGTCGTTTGGATTTTTCCATCACCTTCTCTTCTTGTGCCTTTCCTCCAAAGTCATCCATGGGATCCGCGCCTTGGTCAGGAAAGACGGTGATCTGATGGATCACCATGACATTAATGTGTATGCGTTTGCCCAGCCATAAAGCTTCATCATGCACGAGCGCAAGAAATTGGTGCACACAGATATCATTTATCTAGTTGCGCCCGAAATGTGGGACCTAAAGTAAAGGCCAACCTTGAGCAGGACCAACACCCATCATTGTGGCTCCACACACATGAGCACCCCTTCATATGTTACGTGATCTAGATAGCGCTCAGGCGCAAGCTCAGGAATCTTATCAACAACTGCAAGATCCCAATCCTCCATCTTCATCTGGGTCACTTTAGTGAACATATCGCCTTCGAGTGGGACATTCTCAGGAATTAGGGTCATGTTAATGTAGGACCATACATTGTCAAGATCCTTAAGGGCCTTCACAGATGCCTTGCATGGTGCGACATAGATCGACAATGATGAGAATGGAGCCACTTCAACCACATTCTCCTACTCTATAATGGTCTTGGGAAGCTTTGCCATGGGTATCTTCTAGCACTCAGCTGTAGTGGAGCGTGAATTTGAAGTATTTTCCCTAGGGGATTTATGTGTCCCTGACGTGTGACCCTTCTTAGTCTTCGCAGGCGCAGGTGTCTTCGCGATCGATGCAGCAAGATCCTCTTCTAAGTGCATAGCTGTCATGCTTAGTAGGATAACGTAACCAAGACTCCTATGATGCAACTCCTCCTCATATCCCAAATCCAGACCAGACATAGACAATGAATAGGATGCATAAATCAGAGAGCTCAAGGTAGACAATTCACACAGAAAGAAAAGGGAACTATTACGAATCTTAGGTCATATTTATAGTCTTTGTGTGTCTTCAACGGTTCCTTATGCATTAATGTGTCTCCATAAATGACAAAAAAACTCCAAAAATGGAAAAATCCTCTCATTAAATGCAGCCTAGATGCTCCCTTAAATGGTAATAAAACTATCTTTTCCATATTTAATGTTCCAATGGCTAGATTTTGGCACCTCTGTGACTCAGTCATCCTCCTTGTGCAGCTACCGTGTGCGCATCCACCATCGCTTCTGTGTAGATCCAATACTCTATCCATATAGTCATTTGATGCGTGCAAGGAGAGGCTCATCCATGTATGGCTTCAACCGTATTCCATTTACATACCCGAGAAGATATTCTCCGCTCAGTGTGGCCAAACACACTGCACATCCATCAGTGATCTCTTTAACAATATATGGCCCTAGCCAATGCATCTTCAGCTTTCCTAGGTGGCCTGAAAACTTGTTGTCATACAACAGGACCAGATCATCTTTCTTAAAGAACTTTTGTCTGATGTGCCTATCATGCCATGCCTTTAAACACACTTTATAAACTTGTTGGTTGAAATTGGCAATAAAGTGATCTTCTTCAAGTGCAACCAACTGTGACAATCATTCCTCCATAAAATCTTCTTCTACCATATTTTTGAATGTTGCGATGTGCAGGCTAGGAAAAATGTACTCCATCAACAACACAAATTCTTACCCATACACCATCTGGAACGATGTCCTTCTAGTCAAATTTTTACATGTGGTTTGATATGCCCAAAGGATTGTAGGTACGTGCTCAGCACAATAATTTTGGTTAGCATTGCAAACCTTGGTAAGCAAATTCTCCAATATCTTGTTGAACGCTTCCACCGCACCATTCGCTTATGGGTGATATGGAGTGCTCTTGTGAAAATGAATCCATAATTAAGATGTCAATGCTTCAATTGTTTCATTCACAAAAATCATACCTTGATCACTTATTAGAATATTCGGGCACCCAAAGCGGGTCACAATATTCTTGAAGATGAAGTGGGCAATTGTATCTGCAGTACAATCCTTCACATTCTTAGCTTCAACCCATTTGATTACATAGTTAGTCACCGTGATTATGTAACACACACCATTATTCTCGCCTGGAGGGTTAATAGGTCCGAAAAATTCTATGGGCATTTCTAAAATGCTTGCAATGCCACCTGTGGATGCAAGGGCATCTCATCCCTCCATGATGGCTTTATGATCCTCTTGCATACAACGCATGCATGACAATGCGCATAGGCATCGTTATGCAATGTGGGCCACCATAACCCAACTCACCAAATATTTTGGGTGATTTACTTCCCTACATAGTGACCACCGAAAATCCCTCCATGAGCTTCATCTAATATTGCACGCCTTTCGTACTCCAAGACATATATGTGTAGAACTTTGTCTGCACCAATCTTGTACAACTGGACAACAATAATAGTGAATTATGTTGCGCGTAGTTGGGTATCTTTGGGAAATTCATACAATATGTTAGCACAGAGAGCACTGTTCACATAATAGCATCTTCAACAATAACTTCAATGAGCACATGGACTTACTTCTAGGACCCTTGAAAATTCTTATTTCTGCTTCACAATATGAAACAAACTGATCAATGGAAAATTCAGTCACAAATCCTCCCAAGACACAATCGATCCAATGATCTATCACGCGAGTGATCTTATTGCTTTTATTTTCTAATTGTTATATTAATTCAAGAGTCCACATAGTGACTGCATCGTCCTTTGCACAGGTATTGAATTTAGTCAATCACGATAACCGCTCACGCAGCTCAGTTGCAAAGGATCAAAATAATATTTCATGAACTTCTGTATATATGTACTTCCAAACACAATTTTTCAGTTGATATCTTAGAACTTCGATTCTCTTGGATCACGAATTCAAGGACCTTTCTATCTAGCCAATCTTGAAATTCATTCTGCATAGGGTGACACAACATTAAATCTCCTTGAAAATCATTCCGATCCCGGAAACGAAACCATTTTTTGGCTTGAAGGGTCCTAACCCAGGTTTGAAGTATCGCACAACCAACAAATACTCCAACTACTGGCCCTTTCGGTAATGACCTGCTTGCAGAGAACAAAAGTCTCACCCGAAGCAGTACGAGGAGGTGTTGGAACCAGGTTTGTGCACCCTAAGGAATAAATTGATGTGGTGGCCCTAAATAGTTTTATTGCAGAACTTATCATAGATTTGGAACATATGTATGCATATATAAATTAATAATTAATAGATCATCTCGTCACAAACCTGAGAAGACACATATAACAGATGGATCTCATATCAACTTCATCGCATATAAAGAATAGAATCAGATAAAGTGCAAGAACTCAAGCAGATCTGTTCAAGTAATAAACCATCAACATATACTCATGCATAAATAATAGATTTATTCGTGCATATATAACATAAGTAAAGTGATCTCAAGAAATAATAGTAAAAATATAGTTCAGACACATAACACAAGGGCTTCGCCAAAATAGATTTTGTATTAGGTTCAACAGTTCAGTACAACAGACTTTCCCCTTACATTTACCCTCCACGCACACATCCAAGACTAGGCTTCCGCGCACACAACTAGTAGGAGCCTTTATACCCAACCCAAACTTACAAAAATGTATCACAAAGGCATAAACGTACTTAGATCCAAAACACAATGGTTCTTCTTACTAGACTCGATCTATCTATTTATATCCATCTAGCGTGCATATACTATGGTATCAAAGCATGGTTTGAGGCCCATAGTTTACCCTTACAACCCATTTACATAAAAGAGTGACTTTGACTCGCCCCAAAGCCCTTTGACCTTTCTTCACAATGCGCATATGCAAAATTACATGCAAAAAGTTACTCAAAATTTTCCCCAAGGGGACCCTGCTCCAACAATCATGAATTTTGAAAGTTGTTCTAAGGATGAATCATACTTGTGATTCTGTAAATAATCTACAAAAAAACTTAATTCAATCATTTAACCAATGTAACCTACAACAAAAGAAACATGAATAGTAAATGCAGAAATAAGAGATGCCAGTGAAAACGACATTCAAAGAAAATAAAGAAATTTCACAAGAGAGCTCTAAGGCTCCTGGGATGGTCAATTCAAAGGAAACTCAAATTCATATGAAGGAGCTAATCTTTAGAAGCTAAAAATTACAGTAAACATCATGATTTGAATAAATCCAAGTACATCCTTGCTAGAAATGAAAGTGGAGCTGCTAAACAACAGGTTTTCTCCACAAGAATACTAAAAATACATGCCTCTAGAGGAAAATTCAAATTGGTACTTATACAAAATAATGAGGAAGAATTATCCTTCAAAGGAGGAATCTATCCCCTCCAAAATCCCTCAAATAGTGGGTCTAGTTCCCAACACTAGGAATCTGCATTAAATGAGAGGGAACACATTCCTATATTTTCTCAATCATTGGAGATCCAAAATTTGTTCATACTTTCATGATATTTTACTCATTTATTATCCAATATTGGTCCTCTTGTAGTAGTGAGCAAGTCCCTGGATTATCTCCTGCTCCAAATATTCATAATATGCCCAATATTATCACAATAGTCTACAAAAATAAATAATATTAGGAAAAACTATGCAATTATCTCTAAACCTTCCTAATGAACATATTAATTGATAAAAATATGTCACATAATGAAAAAAATAGAGGTTTAATGTGTTGAAGGATGATCATATGGGCCTTAATTTATGTCTACTTTGGAGGCCCATCATACCACTCCCCCTACTGAAAGTGTTGTTGATGCTCTAAGCAACTAAGTGACCTAATTGTGCCTAATTCATGGCCCTAGTGGCATCATTAATATCCCAAGCTACCTCAGAAGGAGTTTTGGCCCATCTTCTCTTGCTCCATTCTCTTCCTCTTATTATCTAGCTCCTTCTTATGTACATCCATCCTTTTCTCCAAGTTCTAATTAGGCTTGTGCTAGTGTCTTAAGAAAAGTCCCCTATTAATGTCCACAATCTTTTCCTATCATATACGTTTTTAAAAATTCTCCACATCATATGTGATAATTAGCATCCTTTATGATTTTTTGGACTCTCTTCAATTGAAACTACTCCCCCCATATTTTGTCATTGTGATTTTCCAAAGTTTTGGCAAACCGATACTCCCAATATGCTACAGTGGTAAAAGTGAAGTTTTATCCATACTGTTTAGAGGAACGAAAAATTCAGACTCAACTAAAAAATAATTCCATTTCCTCTATTGTATTTATTAACTCAAAAGAAACATTCTCACTCAATTTTGTATTCTCAAACTACTATAATAATTTTTGTTGAAGGAATGAGAGGTTTGGAATTTTTCTTATCCATAAATCGCAGAGAAAAATGTGTACTTACCATTCTCTTAGATCTACCTCTTTAAATCTAGGGTAAATTTTCTCAAAATTAGGATTTTTTAAACTCTCTGGAATTTCCTGTAGCACACTACCTTGTCTTATAGAAAATATGTTTCTTCTACAGCACATAGTCTATCTCTCCTGTAATAACCTTGTTTCTCATGTAGCATCTTTGCTTCTCCTGTAGAAGTTATGCCCGATCCTATAGCACCTGAAAATAAACTTTGCATCTCTTCTATAGCACCCTAGGTATCTCCTGGTAGCATCTAGCTTGTCCTTTTGTACCATGATGGGTTTCTCCAATTGTTTCTTGCGAATGAGTAATTGTGCAAGTGAATTTAAGCGTTGAACTTTTATTCCACTTTTTGGTAATGGATCAAAGCACTTTGGGGAATGGGCCTTTGGAAAAATTTCATCTTTTAATAATTGCTCCCACTCCTCGTAATCATCACCCTTCTTAATTTGGTTTTTCCACATTGCATGAGCGAGGGAGTTAGTTGCGCTTAATTGGTTGAATACTGACCCATCCTTAGCTTATAAACCTTGTCTCTCATGCATTGAAAACAAATTTCTAACCATAATAGACTCAAGTGAAGAGGTGGTTTGCATACTTGTACCTACTTGATGGTTTCTGGAGGGGGTTTCTGTCGATTTGATGATTACTCCATTGTTCTCTGGAGGTGCTAATTTCCTTTTTTTTCTTGTGCGAAGGTCTTCACATGACGTATTTTACTGATGTAACATTTAGTTATTGAAAGTATCTCTCTAATTTTTTTTTTTTTTTTTGTTGGAGTGGATGTATTATCTAATGGTGTGCCCCTTCTCACTTAAAAAATGACTTCATGATGCTCAAGCTGGCTGGATATTTTTCTTTGTGTCTGAAAAAAATTGATTCTCAGATTTGATGTGACTGTACAAGCTACTACAAGAGTAATTTCCCTCCCCTAGCAGTCACATAATTCTTTGTTGAGACCTTATATTTCATGTGGAAATGAGGGAAAATTAAGAAAGGTACAAGGATAGGACTAAAGTCATCAGGAGGTGGTGTAGGTGGTGGAAAATTTGAAAGCATAAATTTCTCTATGTATTTTTATGTATGGTAGAGTGGAATTTGAAGATGAATTTTGGCTAGATGGAGTGGATGGGTGATTAAATTGGTGTGGGGGACCTCCCTCAGCCTTCCATAAATATTACATGACATTTTTACCCCTTCCTCCAATCAGATCTACCTCCTATATCATTTCAGTCCCCTCCTGTAGCATTTTAGGTTGCTCCTGTAGCATTTCAAGAGAGTCTCCTATAGAGTAATTTATTTATCCATGTCTCTAAAACCATATACTAGATTGACTTGAATTTATTTTATCATGTTTCCATCATCCTTGTTTACTTCCCCCAAAAAAATCTTGGTCAATGGATGCATGAAACTCAAGAAAAATTAAAAATGGTTGTAGGTGATGGAGGCCAATTTCTTGAAAAGTGTGCACTAGAATTTGCTAAAACTTATTGATTATATTACCATCATCCATATGCGTCTCCACATGAAACAAATCAACTAATTTATTCATGGTTTTTGATATATGGTACAAACAATTTATGCCCTGTGTATTTTGGCCTCCTGTAGCAAAACAAAACCCTCTTGTAGAATTTTAGGAAAAAGAGAAAAATAAATGAGAAAGAATTGAAAATTATGGTGTGATGGTGGAAACAGAGGAGGGTGATGGGTTCACATGGCCATGGTCTTGTTGGTAAATCTGGGAAAAGGAGGAGAAAGCCTAAGTTTGACTTGCCTTGGCTATATTTTTTATCATTTTTTTTCATTTTGGTGCTAAAGTGTTCTTGTTTCTTGTAAAGGTTGGAGAGCACCGGCATTCATCAAAGAGAGATACACGGAGCAAAGATTTTTTTTCTTTTTTTTCTTTTAGGCTTACTAGCTACCTCAATGAGGTTTTCAACTAGTAGGTCTTCCTAGGCGCCTCAAAAGAGGTTTTCACCTAGGATATTTTATATTTATATATATATTTTTTCCAACCCATTTACTTCCTCATGGAGGTTTTTAATAAATGATCCAATTGCAGGAGCCTCAAAGGAGGTTTTCACCTGATATTTTATTCTTTTCCTCTTATTTTTCTCTTTTTCATTTTTTATTTCTTTTTTTTTCTATCCTACTCTACTTGAAAAACAAAATATTTTTCAAGTATAGGAATACTTCCAATAGAGCCATGTGCACATCAAAATGACTAATAAACTCATGTGTAGGCTTGAAAAATCAGCTTTGACATGTACCTGAATGTTAGATACCTATGGCTTTCACTGAGATGAGATCAAGAATTGTTGAAGAAGACTATGTTGTTGCAACTTAATGATTTTATGGAACCATATTTCAATATAGTTGTGATGCCCATGGTCCACTTGCTGATTTGGATCATCCTATATATCTTCTTCTTCCATTAAATTAAAATCTTCTTCTTATTTTTTATTATTCTCTTAAACAAATGGAGGATGTGATGGTAAACATGAGGGAACTTTGTCAATCTATGATTCTGATGTCTGCTCTTCATCAAGCACAACCCATGATTATTTGATGTTCTCCTTTGAATCTTCTTTTTATGAATGTTTTCCTTCAATGAAATGAAGATAATCTCTTTTTTTCAATACCCTTCCTAATTTAAGATGAATATCATTTAAATCAAGAGGTTATGTTAGGAATTTTTGTACCTCATCATTGTAAGCGGGCTGAGCTATTTCCTTGTGTGGGTTTTGAAGTGGTGGTGCAAGTAGTTGAGTAGGAGTGGATCTTTGAGATGGATGTGGTTGGGGTTGTGGTGTAGGTGGATGGAAGGTATAGCACGAAGTTGGGTATTGAGGATATTAAGGAAAATATTAAGGATATTGTGGATTTCTCCCATAAGGCTCTCGCAAACATTTTTTCCAGGACTAGTTTTGGTGTTGATATGGCCAAGGTTACCAAGGAAAGAGTGTGTTCCAATTACTTTGAAATGGGTGTGCACAGGCTTGAAATTTTGAATTAGGTTCTTGCATCATATCGGGTTGACTAGGCTTCCATGGTCTTCTTGGAGCTACATAACCTAACTTCTTTGGTGATTGACTTGTTCCATTGTCCTATTGGTAAAATTATTTCAATATTGGTAATGATGGGAAATATTCAATAGCATGTGATTCTACATGGACAACACAAATATCAACATCTTATTTTTTTCATATCTAATTCTTAAAATGTCTACTTGTTCGCTTAGATTGCTAAGAATTTATGTTTCAAATTTGTCAAGAATTTATGTATTGGGTCATAAAAAGATTCAAGTTAATAAAAAAATTTACCCCATGTAATTTGGACTTGATTAGGTAAGGAATTTGGTAGGTTAATTAGCTCACAAGCTCTTGAATTTCCAGTTTTTAGACTAGTAATTTTCTGCTATTTTTTAACATGTGTTAACTGGGGTGTTTTGGAGTGATTCCACCTGGAATGGTTTCCTAATACATCCATCTTAGTAAACAAAATTCTCCATCCCATTTTCATTTGATTCACTAGGGAATTTGGCAAGTTGTCTCCTCATGTAGCAAAACATGTCCTCCAATAGCACCTCATGTAGCACTCTTGTAGCCCTCCTGTAGCATGTGTAAACTTGACTAGATTTGCTCCAAAAGCTTGGATTTTGTCTCTTAGGATTGAATAATGACCCCTAGGATTGAAATCCATGATTATGGAATAATAAATACCATTTATAACTTTCCTTTTTATAAATTATATTAGGTCATTTCCTTAAATTCATGCTCTTAGGATTTCAATTACAAATTGCTGTTCTTGCATAGGATTTGTATCTTTTCAAGGGAAATTTTCACATTCTTCAATTAGAATAATGATTCAATTTCTTGCGAGTAGCACAATGTTTACATTCTGCAAATAGGCAAGTACTTTTCATTCTGGCAAATAGCATAACCTTTACCTTCTTGTAATTAGGATTAGTATTTACATTTGAACAAGTATAATTTCCATTTCTTGAAAATAAAATAGCATTTCCATTTGTTCAATTAGTTTAGGCTTTGATTTCATGATATTTACTTCATTACATCATATCAACGAAAGAAGGAAACATTGTATGTTGCACATATAGTGTCGACACCTCTTAAGTTTGTACAAACCTCGAGTTGATAATTTAAGTTGGTAGTCTTGGAAGTTGCAACATTCTTGTTGCAATACTAGGGCTCATTACTTTTTGGCGCCATTTCCAGGGGAGGTGTCAAAGCATGCATTTTTTTCTTCCTTGTTTGATTCATATCTTTAATTTCATAAAAGCCAAAAAATTGTATTAATAGGCATATTTCATGTCAAAAACAAAAATAATGCATCAACATTCTCATTAATTTTTTTTTATAAAAGAAAAAAATACTTCTCCAACACCAAAATTCCCCCCGCCCCTCCTCCCATTTAATCACATGGTGCAGTAATAACCACATCACCATTCACTTTTTCAAGTAGAAGAAGAAGAGCTGGTAGAGAATATAGAAGAAATAGATGGAGATGATAACAATGAAGAAGGTACTATTGGATTTCCCATTCAAGATACTGATGTCAGTGTTCATATGAAGAACATGGCCCTTTAAATTTAATATTGATTCAACATTTCTGCTATGTATAACTCAGTATTTTTGTTTTTGGAGAAGTATCAGTCATTCCAAGTTCAGCTTGACTCACCAATATTGATGTTAATTTACTTACTCTTTTCCTTCCTCTTGATATGTGGTTGCATGTTTCACATATTTCTTCAAATTATAATTGGTATACATCACCTCTACTTATGATATATAGGAGATCAATCCACTCATCCCTAATTATTATAAGTAAGAGGGTTTTTAGTGTGTCAGATCCTAAATGATGTAATTTTTCCCTCTTAAGATTATCCATGAACCTCTCTATTAGATCCTCAAGTCTCTCATCTTTTGTTTGAGTCATTCTAAATATTTCTTCTTTAAGATCTTGATCTTTATATTCTTTTGGAAATAATTTTTTCATATCATTCCATGATATTATTGAATTAGTCCCTAAACTCATAAACCATTTAAGAGCTCTATCCTTCGATGTTTCCAAAAACAATCTCAAATTTTGAGTGTTTAGTAAGTAACCATAAGATCTACGAATGATTTAAAATTCAAAGAGAAAGGTTTTCGGATCCTCTAAACTCATACCATGGAAGTTGGGAAGAAAAGATGGAGGGATGTTCTTCATATGAGCACTGACATCAGTATCTTGAATGGAAAATCCAAGAGGATCTTCTTCATTGTTATCATCTCCACCCATTCCTTCTATCTTCTTTTCCACCTCTTCTTCTTCTACTTGCAAAAGTGGATGGTGATGTGGTTCTTACTACACCACGTGATTAAATGGGAGCGGGGGGTGCGGGCGCGGCAGGGGGGCTTTTGGTGTTGTAGAATTATTTTTTGTTTTTGAAATGAAATATGCCTAATTCAAATTATTATTATTATTATTATTATTATTTTTATTTTTTAATTTTATTTATTTATTTATTTTTGAAATAAAAAGATATGAATCAACTAGCGAAGAAAAAAATTCATGCTTTGACACCTCCCTATAATGGCACTAAAAAGTAATGAGCTCTAGTATTGCAACAAGAATGTTGCAGCTTCCAAGGCTACCAACTTAAAATATTAACCCGGGGTTCGTACAAACTTAAGAGGTGTCGACACTATATGTGAAACACACAATGTGTCCTTCTTTCGTTGATCTGATTTAATGAAGTGAATGTCATGAAATAAAAGCCTAAACTAATTGAAGAAATGGAAATGCTATTTTATTTTCAATAAATGGAAATTCTACTTGCTCAAATGTAAACATTAATCCTAATTATAAGAAGGTAAAGGTTATGTTATTTGCAAGAATGAAAAGTACTTGCATATTTGCAGAGTGTAGACAGTTTGCTACTTGAAAGAATGTGAATCATTAGTCTAATTTCAGAATGTGAAAATTTCCCTGGAAAATCAACTAATCATATTGAAGAACAACAATTTGTAATTGAAATCCTAAGAGCATGAATTTAAGGAAATAGGCCTAATATAATTTATAAAAATGAAAGTTCTAAATGGTATTTATTCTTCCCTAATCATGGATTTATATCCTATGGGTCATTATTCAAGCCTAAGAGACAAAAACCAATCTTTTGTAACAAATATGGTCAAGTTTACACGTGCTACAAGAGGGCTACAAGAGTGCTACAAGAGGTGCTATAGGAGGACCTATTTTTCTACAGAAGGGGATAACTTGCCAAATACCCAAGTAAATCAAATAAAAATGGGATGTGGAATTTTTTTTATTAAATAGGATGTCTTAGGACTCCATGACAAGTGGAATCACTCCAAAATACCCCTGTTAACCCATGCTAAAAAATAGAAAAAAATTACTAGTCTAAAAACTCGAAATTCAAGAACTAGTGAGCTACTTAACCTACCAAATGCCTTACCTAATCAAGTCCAAATTCCATGGGGTGAATTTTGTTATTAATTTGAATATTTTTATGACAAAATACAAGTGGAATCAACTCAAATGAAACTCATTAACATGTTCTAAAAAATATAATTAATTTACTAATATTTTGCTACACAGGATTTCCAAAAATTCTAGATTTGTGAACTAGTAAACCAATCCAAGTAGCTGAATGATGAAGATAACCTTTCAAATTTTTTGTAAGGATGCATCATGCTTGTGACTCTATAAATAACCTACAAAACAAATCACTTCAATCATTTAACCAATGTAACCTACAACAAAAGAAGCATGGATAGTAAATCAATAAAGAAGAGATGCAAGTGAAAAAGGCATTCAAAGGAAATAAAGAAATTTCACAAGAGGGATCTAAGGCTCCTGGGATAGCCAAGAAGAAGAAAAATTAGTATCCTATGAATAAAACCAAGCCATATAGGTTAAAAATTACACCAAACGTCATTATTTAAATCAATCCAAGTAGATCCTTGCTAGAAATGAAAGTGGAGCTGCTAAACAATAAGTTTTCTACATAAGAAGACTAAAAGTACATGCCTCTAGAGGAAAATTCAAAATTGTTTCTTATTCAAAATGATGAGGAAACATTATCCTTGAAAGGAGGAATATTTCCCCTCCAAAATCCCTCAAATAGTGGATCTGGTTCCCAACTCTAGGAATCTACATTAAATGACAGGGAACACTTTCCTAGACTTTCTCAATCACTGGAGCTCCAGAGTTTGTCAACAATTTTAGTATATTTTTATTAATTTATTATCCAATATTTATCCTTTTGTAGTAGGGAGCAAGTCCCTACATTATATCCTCCACCAAATCTTCATAATATGCCCAATATTATCACACTATCCTACAAAAATAAAGAATATTAGGCACAAATATGCAATTACCTTTAAAAATTCCTAATTAACATATTAAAGCTAAAAATATGCCATATAATGCAAAAAAGAGAGATTTAATGTGGTGAAAGGTGGTCAGATGGGCCTTAATTTATGTCTAATTTGGATATCCATCAATATATAGTGATGTTGCTTACTACCTGCATGTTATGCAAAAGGTTATATATATATATATATATATATATATATATATATATATATATATATAAGTAACATAATATTGAAAACTAATAAAAATTAAAATTTAATATAATAGGATTTTAATAAACTTCATATTACACTTGTTTACATGTGGTCCATATCCATTTTTTTGCAACTATTTGCTTAAATTATGGTGGCAAGCTATCCAAATGACATTGTGTTGTGAAAATGATGCAATAAAAAGCATTATTACGATACTTGACAAATAGAAATGTTATCGAGATTTTTTTCTTTTTTAATATAAATTTGTATCTCAAAATTCAATTTAAAACTACATAAAAAATTTCATCAACCAATTAAAAATAAAATTTACATTTTAAAAAATAAAAAAATATTTTTTAGTCTTCAAAATATTCAGTTTTTTCAAAACATTAATAAATTTTATTGAATTTATTTTAAAAAATTAAAAGTAATTAAAAGCAAATTACCAATATATATATATATATATATATATATATATATATATATAAGAGTATAAAATATTTTATTTTAAATAACCAAAATCATATTAAAAGTGTAATATGCAGCATTGTTTCTTATTACCTTCCTTTTTTGCAGAAAGTAATTGATAGTAAAAATTATTATGAGAAGAAAATATAATTTTATATTAATTGTATCCAAAGAACTATTGTTATAAAAGTAGATGAAGTTTTTTTGTAAATAAAATGTTAAAATATGTTAAACACACACATGGAGAATACAACCAAAATAGGATAAAACATTGAATGCATTTACTATTAGCTATGATACACATTTATGCACTTCCTTGTGACCCTTGGTCTTTGCATACCAAGTGGTGTCTTGGACTCCCTTTGACTGTTTACATTCCACACTAACCCTTAGAGGATTATGTGTCCAACATTCCTTCCCTTAATATGAAGGGGCATGTATGAGTCCAAGAAGAGAGTTGTAATAAAAAATGTGCAAAAATGCATGGCAACACTAGGCTAAATGCGCTCTCTGAAATGTTAGCATAAGGAGGTGGTTTAAGGATAACCACCAACATTGGAATGCTTAGTACAATTCCCATAACTCTTCCAAATATGGCACGAAGTTGAATTCTTCTGCTAGAGGAAGTCTCCTAATTCTTTGCAGAGGGATACCTTCAACTTGGAAAAGGGAGGTCTGAAACTTGCATAAAAAGGGATAACCTCAACCTAAAAAGGGAGGTCTCATCCTGCGATGGTTTAAGGATAACTACCAACTCTATAATTCTTAATGCAATTCCTGGAACTCTTCCAAAATTGGCAATGAGTTGAAGTCTTCTACTAGAGGAAGTGTCACCAATTCTTTGAAGAGTGGGAAGCTCAACCTGAAGAGGGAGGTATCAATCCCACATAGATGGTTTAAGGCTGAGCACCAACCAAAGGCATGCCCAAGGGCATCTTTGTGTTTTTCTACAACTCTAAATATGGTATGGTGGGTTGTGGATTAGGCTCGCTTGATGTGGATTTGAAGCTTGTATGATCATCATTTCTGCCTCTATCAGATACAAGGTGAGAGGATGGAAAAAACTTGACTGCAAGGCCTTTTCATATTATAGAAGGTATTCTAACATTTGATTGGAACATCTTCTTGTTTGTTGATGCCCATTTCCAAGAAGTGATCCATCCATGATGAATCTTTATTCTTGCGGGAGGCTTGTCTCTAAAGCATCTGTTTGAAGAATGAGTGGTTTTATGGCACTGCTCACATGGATGAAGATCAAAACAATGATCTTTAATATGGCCAACTCGGTCAAAATTTTGGCATATAACAATACGCTGTGGTTTTTGTGGAAGAGGAGAAGAATCTGGAACAACTAAAGGTGAATTTTCATGAATAAATCCAACACTTTGAAAATGAATGGGCTTGGAATAGTCTGGAATATGAAAAGACATATCCTTTTCATATCCAAGACTAGTTTTGTGCTTGTTATTGACAAGCTCTTCCCAAGGTCTAATGATGGACTTGGGAAGTGCATAGTGAAATTCTGCATCTGCTTGCAAATCTACTCTTGAGCTACCTAGTGAATGTGAATCAACTTCAACTTTCTATTCTTGCTGCTGATGGGAGTATGTATCAACAGAAACAAGTTCAGAATGATGCCTATTATGTTGTACCTCTTCTTCCTGGAATTGAGATTCGAGTTGTAGAAACTTGATCTTTACTTGAGCATCTTGTAGACATGTTTGAATGTCAGCAAGAGTGGTCTTGTTTATTTTGATTATGCCTTTAGATTAAAAAATGGATAGTATGAGAGTATATAGAAACTTTAATAACTAAGTTAATCTAGTTATTTTCTCAACAAGAAATAAAGGCTTGGAAATGCGCCACTATTGATTCTAGAAGCTTCTTTTAGTATGAGTTGGGGTGAATATTGGCCCTAAAGAATCAAAATACTTGTAGAAAAATTCCATTGTGCATGTATAACCAACACTAATTTCAAATACTCAACATAATTCTTTTTGACATCAAACTTCATAAATTTTTGCAAGGAAAAGAAATGTTGAGATGAAAAAGGAACCTGCAACAGTAGTGAGAATAGAGCTTGTTTCTAGAAACTCGTCCCCAATGTATAGCAAGAAACTCATCCTTTGATCTAGAACAAGCAATAGGTGACTTAAACTATGAGATTTGACTCTCTAATTTGCACCAATATTTTTTCCAAGCAATTTACCATTCGACACCTTCAAGAAATAATGCCCAAAATTCGAGTTGTTAAACTCTCCTTCATAGATAGTGAGAGGAAAATAGTGGACAGTTTTATATACTTTGGAATCCAAAATCCTGCTACAACAAACCCAAGTGGCCAAGGTAATACTAAATATGGAGTGGATTTGTCAAGCACAGAGTACTTGGTCCTTCTTAATATTGCAATAAATTGAACACTAAATTTTTCCTTAGATGACAGAAACAAATCGACCTTTCTCTTAGTGCATGAATCAACCCTCTTGTTGAGGAAAATACTAGCAATAATAATGTTGGAAACCTTCGTTCTCTTGGAGAAAATACATGGCCTCAACCTTTCTACTCAATCCTCTAATCAATTATAAATTCAGCCTTCCAGGAATATTAGTAAATTTAGACTCAAATGATTGCTTCCAATGCCAAAATAATTCAGCCTTTTTCCTCAGAGTAATTTTTTAGACCTGAGACATGAATACCTAGAGACTACAATTCGATCCCTTCATATTTATGACTAGTACCAATGGAAAGAATTATAATTGCTTGTTATGAAGATGTTTTTGTGACCAAATACGCTCCTATAGGTCTGTGTAATTCGGTTTCAGAGAGAAAGTTTCATATTTGAACCAACCAACCAGTGAGACATCAACTATAGAGAAAATTACCAGTCACACAAGAATCGACCCTCCTATATGATGAATAATTTGACCCTTTAAATTTACTGTTGATTAAACATTTCGGTTATGTATAACTCGGTATTTTTGTTGATGGGAGCCCTGGAAAAATTTATGGAAGAACGACTCTCGAAAACCCTTATTTTATTTTAAGAAGAAATGAAACCTCCAAATGAAAATGGTAATATGAACATGTCCAGCTAATGGAAAATGTTGGCTTTGACCTCATGTATAAATTCACCAAACAAGGGTTATGTAAACATAGAAGGAAATCGACCTTCTAATCTCTGAAAATTCATCCTTGGCATTGTCACAAGAGGACTTTAATTTGGAAATCGTAATTCCAGATCTTCTCCTTGAATCTGATGTGAGAGATACCACTTATTGACTGCGAGGGTGTCGAGGACGAGTAGGACCATCCTTAAACTTTATCCTAGAGGACCTAGAGCTGAGATATGGAGTCAATGACTGGAGAGAGGGAGCCAATCTGAAGCCCACTGAAAAGGAGACATTGCAATGCAGGACCCATCATCCATATTCTGTAACCAGCTTCATAGCTTTTTCGATCAATGAGCTATATGCCTCTCTGTATTTGGAATGTTCATGGGGATCATCATTAGGCGTAATCTTGCCCCTGTAGATGTATTGTGATCATTACTCTGTCTGATTTCTGGGTCTCCCTACTCCAGGTCGGAGATCTGGGATCTTTACTCAGTATGTATTGTATTGAATTATGGACTGTTTTTACATCTAATATAGACAAAACAACGTTTTTTTCTTCTGAAAAAACTTTTTCGATCATCTCCATTCAATGTGCAACGATCTAAAGGCGTCCATGAAACGGCCCCCAATTCCAATCGGTTCATCATTAAATTCATCCCTGGAGGGAATGAAATGTCATTTACAATTAAAAAACCAATAAGTAGAAGCCCTGGAGTCTATGACCATAGATACAATCTCCTTTCAAAAGCTTCTTGGCCACTGCAATCAGATATACAAACAAAACGAGGATGCCCTTGCCGTTTTTGAAGATTGGCTCAAAGAATATGGCTATGAACCAGGAGAAAATGATAGTTGCGATGAGCCTTCACCTTCCGAATTAAGCAGTCCAACAGCGGATAAATTTTTAGATCTAGAGTCATTTTTTAATAATTCCCTTTCTATTCAAACCACGTTTGAAGCATTCAATTACAACACAGGAGAAGGAAATGCATTTTTTTTTGTGTTCTACACGAGACTAAGGAGACCAGAGCGAAAAGTTAATTTCGAGGATCTACTAAGCGCTCTAAACTATGGGAGAAAAACATAGCTTTAGCTCAGAAATTAGTTGCAAACGCATATTTGAAAGAGATTTGACCAACAATTTACACAGGTGGAAACATGACCTATTTTAATTGGAAATAATCCCAAACAACCATAGAAATTCGTAGAATGCAGTTTCTCATTCAAAATATAAACGCTCAGAGAGAAAAAAAAAAAAAGATTATTTACCACATATAAGGGTGAGCAACACTCCAAAGGAGTGTTATGCAGTAATGAGCGGTAACGACTAACAAGCGCTCATGGAAGCATAATTTATGTCAGTGCTCACAAGCTAACCAAAATTGCATTTCTAAGCATTGCAAGTCTGATAGTAGAATAGATATAAAAGGCCACAAAAATAAGTGGCTCTCATAGGATTGAATTGGTTAGAAACGTAACCATGTTAAACAAAAACATGGAAAAGAAAACGAAAATATGATAAAACATTGAATGCAATTATTATTAGCTATGACACACATTTATACACTTCCTTGTGACTCTTGGTCTTCACATACCAAGTGGTCTCTTGGACTCCCTTACTTTACATTTCACACCAACCCTTAGAGGATTAGGTGTCAAACAAAATCTATAAGTTATAAATAAATTAAATTGAAGTAGAGATGAATGATATAAGAAATATGGTGTGATTGTCATTATTGAACATCTAAATTGAAATAACGATGGAAGAGAATAGGTATGGAATCTTTAATATTCATATTTTATAAGTATTAAATTTCATTGTGATTGTGAATCTTTTCACATTACAATTAATTTAGTTTAATTTTATAGAAAATTTCCAAGTCTATACTTATAATATAAAATTTAAATTATAGATTTATTAATATTTTTTTAAAATAAAAATAATAAATGCTTTTCTTAAATAAAAATAATATTTTTTTTACAGATACATTGTTAAAGAAATGAAATCACGTTAGTATATATTCTCTTTTATATGTTATTAGTGTTCCTGAGAGATAAACTTTCAACTAATATTTTTAATTGATTTTTAAAATTTTATTGAATAATTTTTGACAAATAAATAGTTACATTAAAATGTCATTTAACTATTAAAGAAATAAAACCAAGAATAATTGTTAATATATATTCTAGTATTGAGGGTTTTTCGCAGTGCATTATATTAGATATCATTTTTTGGGATTCAACTACGTTAAGTAAGTCATTCATCTATGACCATTTCCATGAGATGTAGTCGTAACTAACTAATTTTTCAGGATTTTTGAATAGTCCACTTAACATTCATTGCATTGGGTGATGCTCACAACGGTGGAAAAGAAGGATTGAAACTAATGAAATGAATCACGTAGCATCAATCATCACTTCCGGGGCTTGCACCTGGTAACTGAGACATCCCGAGAGGTCACCCATCCCAGATCGCCTATGGCTCAAGTGCGCTTAACTGTGGAGTTGTGCCTACAATCAAGTCCACTTAGCTTTCTACCCCATTTGCAAAACCATAAAAAGTATTGTGCCTCATGAACCATTCAAGTAGAGCTCCCTTCACTCTTTGTATTTAAGTGTTGAGGGATTTTCACAGTTCATTATATTAGATATCATTTTTTGGGATTCAACTGCATTAAATAAGTCATTCATATATGACCATTTCCATGAGATGTAGTCGTCACATAGCATAAATCATCACTTCCGAGCTTGCACCTGGTAATGAGGACTTCCCAAGAGGTCGCCCATCCCAGATCGCCTCTGGCTCAAGCGCACTTAACTATGGAGTTTTCCCCACAATCAAACCCACTTAGCTTGATACCCCTTTTCCAAAACCTTAGCAAGTATTGTGCCTCAGGAACCTTTCATGTAGATCTCCCTTCACTCTTTGTATCTAAGTATTGAAAGGTTTTCATAGTGCATTATATTAGATATCATTTTTGGGACTCAACTGCGTTAGGTAATTCATTCATCTATGACCATTTCTATGAGAGGTATTTGTAATTGTCTGAACTAACTACCTCTCATGGAAATGGTCATAAATTAATGACTTACTTAACGCAGTTGAATCCCAAAAAAATATACCTAATATAATGCACTACGAAAACCCCTCAATACTTAAATTCAAAGTGTGAAGGGAGCTCTAGTTGAATGGTTCATAAGGCACAATACTTCCTAAGGTTTTGCAAATGGGGTAGCAAGATAAGTGGGCTTGATTGTGGGGAAAACTCCATAGTTAAGTGTGCTTGAGCTAGAGGCGATCTGGGATGGGGTGACCTCCCAGGATGTCTTGGTTACTCGGTGCAAACCCCGTAAGTGATGATTGACGCTATGTGATTCATTTCACTAGCTTCAATCCCACTTCTTCACCCCTGTGAGCATCATGTGATGTAATGAGTTCTAAGTGGCCTATTAAAAAATCATGAGAAATTAGTCAGTTGCGACTACCTCTGATGGAAATGGTGATAGATGAATGACTTACCTAACACAGTTGAATCCTAAAAAATGATATCTAATATAATGCACTACGAAAAGCCCTCAATAGTTAAATACAAAGAGTGAAGGGAGGTCTACTTAAATGGTTCATGAGGCACAATACTTGTTAAGGTTTTGTAAATGGGGTATCAATCTAAGTGGGATTTATTATGGGGAAAACTACATAGTTAAGCACGCTTGAGCCAGAGGAGATTTGGGATGGGTGAATTCCCAGGAAGACTCGGTCACCGGGTGCAAGCCCCAGAAGTGATGGTTAATGCTATGTGATTCATTTCACCAGTTTCAATCCGAATTCTTCACCCCTGTGAGGATCACCTGGTGCAATGGGTGTTAAGTGGACTATTCAAAAATCATGAGAAATTAGTTAGTTACAACTACCTCTTATGGAAATGGTCACAGATGAATGACTTACTTAACGCAGTTGAATCCCAAAAAATGATATCTAATATAATGCACTACGAAAACCCTTGAATACTTAAGTACAAAGAGTGAAGGGAACTTTACTTGAATGGTTCATGAGGCACAATACTTGCTAAGGTTTTTCAGATGGGGTAGCAAGCTAAGTGGGCTTGACTGCATGTGATTGTGGGGAAAAATCCATAATTAAGTGTGCTTGAGTTAGAGGTGATCTGGGATGAGTGAAATCCCGGGAAGTTCTGGTTACTGGGTGAAAACCCTAGAAGTGATGATTTACGTTATGTGATTCATTTCACTAGTTTCAATCCCACTTCTTCACCCTGGTGAGTATCACCTGATGCAATCAGTGCTAAGTGTACTATTCAAAAATCATGAGAAATTAGATAGTTACAACTACCTCTCATGTGATGTAATGAGTGCTAAGTGGACTATTCAAAATCGTGAGAAATTAGTTAGTTATGACTACCCCTTATGGAAATGTTCATAGATGAATGACTTACTTAACGCAATTGAATACAAAAAAAATGATATATAATATAATGCACTCTGAAACCCCTAAATACATAAATACAAAGAGTGAAGGGGAGCTGATTGAATGGTTCATGTAAAAGGATACTTGTTAAGGTTTGGGGGGTTTAAGTGGGTTTGATCACAAAATCCATAGTTAAATCGCACTTATTTATGAAATGTGATGTCTACTAGAAAATCATGAGAAATTGAAGTGAGTTGGTGAATACCATCAAATGTTCACAAAGGAAACGACTTACTTAACGAGGTTGTCTGCCAAAAATGACATTCAATATACGTTCACAAAACGCCCTAATACTTAAACACAAAGAGCGAAGGGGAACTTTACTTAGAGAACGTCTAATGAGGCACAATACTTGCTAAGGTTTTTCAAATGGGTTAGCAAGCTAAGTAGGTTTGACTGCGTGTGATTGTGGGGAAAAATCCACAGTTAAGTGTGCTTGAGCTAGAGGCGATCTGGGATGGGTGACATCCCGGGAAGTTCTGGTTACTGGGTGCAAACCCTAGAAGTGATGATTGACGCTATGTGATTCATTTCACTAGTTTCAATCCCACTTCTTCACCCTTGTGAGCATCACCTGATGCAATGAGTGTTAAGTGTACTATTCAAAAATCATGAGAAATTAGTTAGTTACGACTACCTCTCATGTGATGCAATGAGTGCTAAGTGGACTATTCAAAAATCATGAGAAATTAGTTAGTTACGACTACCTCTTATGGAAATGTTCATAGATGAATGAATTACTTAACGCAATTGAATAAAAAAAAAATGATATCTAATATAATGCACTCTGAAACCCCTAAATAATTAAATACAAAGAGTGAAGGGAGCTCTACTTGAATGGTTCATGGGGCATGATACTTGTTAAGGTTTTGCAAATGGGGTAGCAAGCCAAGTGGGCTTGATTGTTGGGAAATATCCATAGTTAAGTGCACTTGAGCCAAAGGAAATATGGGATGGGTGACCTTCTGGGAAGTCTTGGTTATCGGGTGCAAGCCCTGAAAGTGATGATTGATGCTATGTGATTCATTTCACTAGTTTTAATCCCACTTATTCACCCCTGTGAGCATCACCGGATGCAATGAGTGCTAAGTGTACTATTTAAAAATCATGAGAAATTAGTCAGTTACGACTACCTCTCATGGAAATGGTCATAGATGAATGACTTACTTAACATAGTTGAATCCCAAAAAATGATATATAATATAATGCAGTGTGAAAACCCCTGGATACTTAAATAAAAAGAGTGAAGGGAGCTCTACTTGAATGGTTCATGAGGCACAATACTTGCTATGATTTTGCAAATGGGATAGAAATATAAGTGAGCTTCATTATGGGGAAAACTCCTTAGTTAAGCGCGCCTCAACCATAGGCGATCTAGGATGGGTGACCTCCCAAGAAGTCCTAATTACTGGGTGCAAGCCTTGGAAGTGATGACGCTATGTGATTCATTTCACTAGTTTCAATCTCACTTCTTCACCCCTGTGAGCATCACCTGATGCAATGAGTGTTAAATGAACTATTCAAAAATCATGAAAAATTAGCCAGTTACAAATACCTATCATGGAATTGGTCATAGATAAATGACTTACTTAACGCATCCCAAAAAATGATATCTAATATATATTCTCTTTATATGTTATAAATGTTCCTAAAAAAACTAAACATTTAACTAATATTTTTAATTGTTTTTTTTTTAAAATTTTATTAGATTTTCAAATTTTACTTCAATATTTTTTAAAATTAAATAATTATAAATACATTTCACTTCTTTGAATTTGCGTTAATAATAATACAGTCACATATTTTAATAATTAATAACATTTTAAATTTTATTATATTAGATATTTTAAAATTGCTCACAATTTAAGATGTTAGATTCATAATAAATATCAAAAAAAGAATGTCATATGATGTTATGCACGCAACACGCATTTGAACTTCAAAATTCGTGTAATGTTTTTGTGTTTGTTAAAATGGAACGTGGTTTTACAAATAATTTATAGTTAACGTGAACTTTCTTCAAAGCAATCCTACATTTTATCATCACTAAGTTGGGCCATGGGAAAAACATCGTATTCGACCATTATGTCTCATTCTCATATTTAATATAATACGAAAGAAATGACTACCACTTTTTAAGTTTTTTTATTTATTATATAATATTATTAGAAAGAATGAAAAGTACCTGCCTATTTGCAGAATGTAAACATTGTACTACTTGGAAGAATGTGAATCATTAGTCTAATTGAAGAATGTGAAAATTTCTCTTGAAAAGAAACTAATCCTATGCAAGAACAACAATTTGTAATTGAAATTCTAAGAGCATGAATTTAAAGAAATAGGCCTAATATAATTTGTAAAAAAAGAAATTTATAAATGGTATTTATTCTTCCCTAATCATGGATTTAGATCCTAAGGGTCATTATTCAAGCCTAAGAGACAAAAACCAAGCTTTTAGAGAAAATTTGGTCAAGTTTAAACGTGCCACAAGAGGGCTACATGAATGCTACAAGAGGTGCCATAGGAGGACATGTTTTGCTACAGGAGCAGATAACTGGCCAAATTCACAATTAAATCAAATGAAAATGGGATGTGGAATTTTGTTTATTAAGTAGGATGTCTTAAGACTCTATTCCAAGTGGAATCACTCCAAAATACCCCAGTTAACACATGCTAAAAAATAGCAGAAAATTACTAGTCTAAAAATTGGAAATTCAAGAACTAGTGAGCTAGTTAACCTACCAAATCCCTTGCCTAATCAAGTCCATATTCCATGGGGTAAATTTTTTATTAACTTGAATCTTTTTTTGACCAAATAAAATTGGAATGAACGCAAATGAAACTCATTAAAATGTTATAAAAAATAGAATAAAATTACTAATAGTTTGCAACAAGGGTCTTCCAAAAATTCTAGATCTGTGAACTAGTAAACCAATCCAAGTAGTTGAATGATGAAGATAACTTTTTAAAGTTTTTATAAGGATGCATCGTTCTTGTGACTCTATAAATAACCTGAAAAACAAATCACTTCAATCATTTAACCAATGTAACCTACAACAAAAGAAGCATGAATAGTAAATGAAGAAAGAAGAGATGCAAGTGAAAAATGCATTCAAAGGAAATAAAGAAATTTCACAAGAGGGCTCTATGGCTCCTGGGATGGCCAAGACAAAGAAAAATAAGAGTCCTATGAAGGAAACCAAGATTTATAGGATAAAAATTACACCAAACTTCATTATTTGAATCAATCCAAGTATACCCCTGCTAGAAATGAAAGTGGAGCTGCTAAACGATAATTTTTCTCCACAAGAAGACTAAAAATACATGGCTCTAGAGGAAAATTCAAATTGGTACCTATTCAAAATGATGAGGGAACATTCTCCCTTAAAGAAGGAAGATTTCCCGTCCAAAATCCCTCAAATAGTGGATTTGGTTCCCAACACTAGGACTCTGCATTAAATGACGGGGAACACTTTCCTAGATTTTCTCAATCAATGGAGCTCTAGAGTTTGTCAATAATTTCATGATATTTTTATTCATTTATTATCCAATATTGATCTTCATGTAGTAAGGAGAAAGTCCCTATATTATATCCTCCTCCAAATCTTCATAAACTTCCCAATATTCTCACAATATCCTACAAAATTAAATAATATTAGGCACAAATATGCAGTTATCTCTAATCCTTAATAATGAACATATTAAAGCTAAAAATATGTCATATAATACAAAAAAGAGAGATTTAATGTGGTGAAAGATAATGAGATGGGCCTTAATTTATGTCTAATTTGGATGCCCATAAATACACAGTGATGTTGCTTACTACATGTATGTTATGCAAAAAGTATATATATATATATATATATATATATATATATATATAATTTAAAGTAATATAATATTAAAAACTAATAAAAATTAATATAATAGGAATTTAATAAACTTCATATTACACTTGTTTACATATGGTCCATATCCATTTTTTTGCAACTACTTTCTTAAATTATGGTGGCAAGCTATCCACATGACATTATGTTATGAAAATGTTGCAATAACAATCATTATTACGATAATTGAAAAATAGAAATTTTATCGAGATTTTTTTCTATTTTAATATAAATTTTGTATCTCAAAATTCAATTTAAAACTACATAAAATATGTCATCAACCAATTAAAAAGAAAATTACATTTAAAAAATTAAAAAATATTTTTTAGTCTTCAAAATATTTAGTTTTTTCAAAACATTAATAAAATTTATTTAATTTATTTAATAAAATTGAAAGTAATTAAAAGTAAAAGACCAAATTAAAAATAAAAATATATAATAGTATAAAATATTTTATTTTAAATAATGAAAATCATATTAAAAGTTTAATGTGCAGCATTGTTCCTTAGTACCTTCCTTTTTTGCAAAAAGTAATTGATAGTAAAAGTTATTATGAGAATAAAATAAACTTTTATATTAATCATATCCAAAGAAATATTGTTATAAAAGTAGACGAATTTGTTTTGTAAATAAAATGTTAAAATGTGTTAAACATACACATGGAGAATACAACCAAAATAGGATAAAGCCTTGAATGCATTTACTATTAGCTATGATACACATTCATACACTTCCTTGTGACCCTTGGTCTTCGCATACCAAGTTGTCTCTTGGACTCCCTTTGATTGTTTACATTCCACACTAACCCTTATAGGATCACGTCTCCAACATTACCCCCCTTAATCTGAAGGGGTATGTATGATTCCAGGAAGAGAGTTGTAATAAAAAATGTACAAAAATGCATGGCAACACTATGCTTAATGTGCTCTCTGAAATGTTGGCATAAGGAGGTGGTTTAAGGATGGCCACCTACATTGGAATGCTTAGTGAAGTTCCTGAAACTCTTCCAAATATGGCACAAAGCTGAAGTATTCTGCTAGAGGAAGTACTCCTAATGATTTGAAGAGGTCTACCTTCAACCTGGAAAAGGGAGGTCTACAACCTACATAAAAAGGGAGAACCTCAACCTGAAAATGAAGGTCTCATTGTGTGGTGGTTTAAGGATAACCACCAACTCTATAATGCTTAATGCAATTCCCGGAACTCTTCCAAAACTTGCAAGAAGTTGAAATATTCTACTAGAGGAAGTGTCCCCAATTATTTGAAGAGGAAGAAGCTCAAACTAAAGAGGGAGGTCTCAATCCCACATAGATGGTTTAAGGCTGAGCACCAGCCAAAGGCATGCTCAAGGGCATCTTTGTCTTTGGCTACAACTCTGAATATGGTATGGAAAGTTGTGGCTCGGGCTCGCTTGATGTGGATTTTAAGCTTGTATATGATCACCATTCCCCCTATCATATACAAGGTGAGATGATGGAAAAAACTCAACTAAAAGGCATTTTAACATTATATAAGAGATTATGAGAAATGACTGAAACATCTTCTTGGTTGTTGATGCCCATTCCCAAGAAGTGATCCATCCAAGATGAATCTTTGTTCTTGCAGGAGGATTGTCTCTAAAGTATTTGTTTGAATAATGAGTGGTTTTATGACACTGCTCAAATGGATAAAGATCAAATAAATGATCTTTCATATGGCCAACTCAGTCACAATGTTGGCATATAACAATCTGTTGTGGTTGATGTGGAAGAGGAGAAAAATATGGAACAACTGGAGGTGACCTGTCATGAATAAATCACACACTTTGAAATTGAATGGGCTTGGAATAGTCTGGAATATGAAAGGAAATATCCTTTTCATATCCGAGACCATTTTTTTCTTGTTATGGACAAGCTCTTCCCAAGGTCTGATGATGGTCTTGGGAAGTGCATACTGAACTTATGCATCTGCATGCAAATCTACTCTTGAGCTAGCCACTTAGTGTGAATCAACCTCAACTTTATATTCTTGTTGTTGATGGGAGTCTGTCTAAACAGAAAAAATTTCAAATGATGTCTATTATGTTGTACCTCTTCTTGTTGGAATTGAGATTCAAGCTGTAGAAAATCGATCTTTTCTTGAGAATCTTGTAGATATGTTTGAATGTCAGCAAGGGTGGTCTTGTTTATTTTGATTGTGTCTTCCGATTAAAAAATGGAGAGTATGAGAGTATATAGAAACTTTCAATAACTCAGTAATTTTAGTCATTGTCTCAATAAGAAAGAAAGGCCTAGAAATGCACCACTATTGATTCTAGAAGCTTCTTTTAGTATGAGATGAGGTGAAGATTGGCCCTAAAGAATCAAAATGTTTGTATAAAAATTTTAGGGTGAATGTATAACCAACATTGACTTCACAGACTCAACACAATTATTTTTGACATCAAACTTCATAAATTTTTGCAAGGAAAAGAAATGTTGAGATGATAAAGGAACCTGCAATAGTAGCAACAATAGAGCTTGTTTCTAGAAACTTGTCCCAATGTCCAACAAGAAACTTGTCCTTTGATATATAACAAGTAATCAGTGACTTAAACTCTGAGATTTGACTCCGTGATTTTGTAATATTCCCAAATAGGGAAGCAACAATATATGAACATAAAACTGGAAATAGCAGTGAATAACATTACACTGAAATGTATGAAAACCATGGGGCCATTTTATTATGTAAATCAGCAGAAAATAAGCACAATAGAAGCGATCACAACTCAAATAATCAAGGCAAGCAACCCTCCCATGAATACATATCCCAAATATGAAATGCTGCTACATAGAAGAATTCTCATGAACAAGTATATCACAGTTTTAGATGGTACACTACTACTGTAAATATACAATAGTATAGATCTGCCAATATATGGCTCAAAAAGTGTCGGGAGTAAAGATATAAGCTACCAAATACATTTTCAAGACAACTCGGGAAGGATTTCCTGAAATATACAAAAGTACAAAAATTTCGGAATGCAGCCCTAGGACAGAATAGTAGCTGCAACTCAGTAACTGGATGAAGATGGCTATAGATGATACATGTAATGAATAGACCCCATCCAATAGATCCTTGAGGTGAAAGGTTGATCCAATCACTGAAGATCTCACCCTCCAATCAAACACTAAAACCCCTCATTGCAATGGCTCACTGAAATAACGCAGTCAAGAAGGGATATTGCATTGTAGAAGATAAGTATATGTTGGCTTGATGCCAAGATGTGAAAAAAATCTCAATAAACTCCCCTGTTGATCTTCCAAAGAGAAGAATGCTTCCTCACCTGAAAAACTAGCTCCAGAAATTGGTTTTTCAACCCTCCACTGCAACACCCTGCAACACAACACAATCCTCTGCAAAAACTGCACTGTAGAAGAAGACTAAAGCTTTGCCTTAAGCCTAAGTGTGGAAAATAAAGTGCAAGCTCCCCCAAGAGGCCTCTCAAAAAAGGATATGGGATTCCCCCTCGGGAACACTTGGTGCTGAACAACAAAACAATCTCAACTAAACAGCTGAAGAATGCATAATAGTTATGCAGACCATAAAATCAATAATAAATAACATGCCTCACTATGGATACCTTGCCCTCCTTATAAAAAAGTGTTAGCCTTCTTACCTTAGGTCCCACTCATTAGGGTTTCCACCTTCAAGGAATCTTCCTCCCACTATCATTGTGCTGTCTCTATTGTTGAGCTACTCCATCCATACTAGCACTGCTGACTTGGTCAATCTTGACCTTGTCCACATGTATTTGCCCCTGTTCACACATGAGGGTGCTAGATCCAACTATTATTATGATCCATTTTCACATCAAGAGGGATTTTATTCTTGTTTAATAAATCTATGGGCCTCCTTACCCACCCTTTCATCTAACTAGGTGTTGAAAACAAAATTAATATTCCCATTAGCTACATACTAACTTAGGAATATTACAGTCCTCCCCTCCCAAATGTTGCTTGTCCTCAAGAAACTGCAAGGATAGAACTAACAAGCCTCCTCTCCTCCTCTTGTAGCATCCCCATAAAATAACTCCTCCAAGGAATAAGATGCTTTATCATCAATAAATCTCCATATTGCCCCTCCCAATTATGCAAGTTAGCTTTTGGTGGCCATCCCAAATAGCTATCATCATGAAGAAGTAAAATACCCATGGAGGAAACAATGTGTTATTGTCTAGAGGTCCTCTTAAGGCATGGAATCTAAAATACATTGGGAACTATCATTCCCATGTGAAACCTCCATCCCCAAGCTATCATCGATACAAAATGAGTCACCTCCCAACATGGCAAATCCTGAAAAATTCCCTCCACCTGAAGCTCCTAAAGAATAGGTGGGTTTCATAGCTGAAAATGATGGGTCTAACTGCCCATCCAATGCTGTATCCCTCTCCACTTATGGTAAGTGTAGAGATTATGCTGAATTTGGGCTGCAATGATGTTTCCTTCATGAAGCAAAAAGGTAGTTGGATCTTCAAGGATCCACTCGTTGGTTCTTGCCCATACTACCCCATATAAAGTGAATATGACATGATTGTCATATGGGATCCAAATGAGAGAGGTACTACAGATTTTTCATGGTGCTGGAAAGTACGAACAGTCTCCCAAGTAATCATAGTGTGGTTTTTCTAAATTTTGTGTCAGAAAATAACATGGCAAGTTGTTTCATAACAAACTGCTAGTTGTGTATGTTATCACATCTACTAGTGAATAGTGAATGGATTTGGGTATCAACTGAGCATACATAAAATGATAAAACACTTGCCCAAGGCCATACAGGAGATGGTTGTCTCCATCATAGAATTTGGCCCAAAATTGACCATGAGGCCCAATGAGAGGCTTGCCCTCTTGCGGGGCAATGCACTGTATAGAAATTGTAAGAGCATGTAAATACCCTGTTAGATAATCAATAAATGAAATTTTTTTTTTTTTACCATGTACTAAGAGCAAGATGATGATCAGATCCATGATTAATCCCTCCATAGTGGTATGACATACTCCCATGAAGAGGAATGAATCATATGCTGCATGAAGTTCTTTCTTCTTATGCTTGTAAATCCAAGTCATGAAGAGCATATCACAGTAATAGATGTCTCTATCCACTACTCCATCACTCTCACCTCCTCCTTTTCCACGAAGTGCATCATATGTGTAGTGATCTTGGGAACACTCCATCAATAAACGCAAGCTCCCAAGTGACAGCGATGTTGGCCTCTGCAATAAGGCTCCTATCACCTCATAGCTCCATTCTTTGACATGTCTAATGTCAAAGTCATCTACCATAATTTTGCTGCATATGGGAGATTCCTTCCAAAGTGGAAGTACCTCCTAATATTCCAAGGCTAAGGAGTAGCCCCTTTGCACCATGATAGTGCCATCATCCACTCCTGCAACATCATGCCAAGCATGGGAGAGGATCAACCCATACTCTCTCAAGAAAACACAAGGTAACAACATCTCTTGTTGCTCCCTTATCTCTCCCTCATACAAGTCATGGAGTAATATCATGATGGTTGACTTGTAGCATGCACCATACAACCAAATCTTCTGCTACCATAATATATGGGTGCCATGCAATGACTTAATCCCTATCATACCTTTTGAAAAAGGGTATGTCACATGATGGCCAAACTCTTTTAAGAGTAGCCAGCGCAGCCTTGCATCCTGTTGCCCTATGTCATAGATCTGCAAAAGGGGCTTTCCAACCTCTTGCTCATCAACATCACCCATCCAACCAATGGTGAGTGTCTATCATCATGCCCAACATTTGCATCCCTCCAATGAAGAATACCATCATAGTAATGGGAGATAAGAGGTATCTCATCAACCATCTGCCTATCCGCTTCTAGACATGTGGAATGGTCATTGGAATTCCCCACTAATGGCTGGGCCCCGAAATCATCACTGCTACTCAAGGACAACATTGCTGATCTCCATGATGGTGCACCTGCTGTTTCAAGAACATGTTCACTGCTAAACATATAGTTCTGCATTTCATTGCCTAGGAAAATTCTCATCCCATCCTCCACAAATCTACACTCCAACCCAAAGATTTGTGTGTAGCTCAACAATGAGTGACCAGGGTGAATGTTTTTCTCTTCCTTGAGTCTATCAAGGGTCCTCAGCATAGTGATAGTGTGTTGCTCCAAATCAGCAGTGCATCTTTACCCTAGGTCATGCAATGGCATACAACCCTCCATAAGATCTATTTAAATAATAGGAAATGGAAACTTAGGCATACCTTGGTGAAGCTTGGGATCATTTTATATGGATGCAAGAGTTCCTTCATCCAATGTGATGGCTCCCCCAACTGCTGGTGTTGCTGGATGCTCCTCCATAGTTGCATCAGTGCTAGTACAAGTCTCCTCAAGTGGTGGTAAGGGCTTCTCCTCCTCTGATTTCTCCTTGCCAAATTTTCTAATCACCCTTTGAGTAAATTCTGCAAAAGTAGTCACTCTTGCATGGTTCAAATGGTTCAAGGTGTAGCACTGCAATCTCTACAGCCTCTCTTTCTACCATTGGATGTAGTAGGAAGAATGCATCTAGCTTTCTTTCCCAAGCCCTTGCTGTACATGTGGATGACCCATCAAAAGTAGACAATAGAAATATATTGTCATTGATTCTCCTACTGCTACAAGGTCCCCTTTCTTCCTCAAGCTGGATGAACTGTGGGAGAGTTAGAATATCCTTTAAAGCTACAAGTTGAGATTTATATTCAGCAAGGTATTCACTTAGAATCTCATGATCCAAGTGTCCTCCATCTCCATGTGTTTTGTCTCCTTTTTCAAAAGGAAAGGGCATAGTTCCATTACTTCTTTCCACTCTCCTTTGCTTGACCTCCTTGGTGAGGCCTTTCCTAGATCTGAAAAGAGATGAGATAAAACTCATTCTTTCGATCATTCTGATCTTCCTCTTCTTCTTCTTATTCTCGTGATAGCATAATGGCTGAGATCCATAGGCTGAGCCAAGATTATGCTCTGATACCATTGTAATATTCCCAAATAGGGAAGCAACAATATATGAACATAAAACTGGAAATAGCAGTGAATAACATTACACAAAAATGTATGAAAACCATGCAAGCATTTTATTATGTAAATCAGCAGAAAATAAGTACAATAGAAGCGGGCACAACTCAAATAATCAAGGCAAGCAAGCCTTCCAAGAATAAATATCTCAAATATGAAATGCTGCCACATAGCAGAATGCTCATGAAAAAGTACATCGTAGTTTTAGATGGTACACTCCTACTGGAAATGTAAAATATTATAGATCTGCCAATATATGGCTCAAAAAGTGTCGGGAGTAAAGATCTAAGCTACCAAATACATTTTAAAGACAACCCAGGAAGGATTTCCTGAAATATGCAAAAGTACAAAAATGCCAGAATGCAACCCTAGGACTAAATAGCAGCTAAAACTCAGTAACTAGATGAAGATGGTTGTAGATGAAACATGTAATGAATAGACCCCATCCAATAGATCCTTCAGGTGAAAGGCTGATCCACTCACTGAAGATGTCACCCTCCAATCAAACACTGAAACCCCTCACTGCAATGGCTCACTAAAATAACGAAGTCAAGGAGGGATATTGTGCTGTAGAAGATAAGTATATGTTTTCCTGGTGCCAAGATGTGAAAGAAATCTCAATAAACTCCCTTGTTGATCTCCCAAAGAGAATAATGCTTCCTCCCTTGAAAAACTAGCTTCGGAAATGGGTTTCTCAACCCTCCACTACAACACCTTGCAACACAACACAATCCTCTGCAGAAACTGCACTGTAGCTAAATACTGAAGCTTGGACTTAAGCTTGATTCTGGAAAATGAAGTGCAAGCTCCACCAAGAGGCCTCTCAAGAAAGGAGATGGGATTCCCGCTCTGGAACACCCGGTGCTAAACAACATAACAATCTCAACTAAACAGCTAAAGAATGCACAATAGTCATGTAGACCATAAAATCAATAATCCATAACATGCCTCACTATGGCTGTCTTGCCCTAATTATAAACAAGTGTGAGCCTTCTTACCTGGGGTCCCACTCATTAGGGTTTCCACCTTCAAGGAATCTTCCTCCCACTATCACTGTGATGTCTCTATTGATGAGCTACTCCATCCATACCATCACTGTTGACTTGGTCAAACTGGACCTTGTCCACATGTATTTTCCCCTATTCACACATGAGGGTGCTAGATCCAGCTATTATTATGATCCCTTTTCACATCAAGAGGGATTTTATGCATTTTTAAGATATGTATGGGCCTCCTTACCCATTGGCATTCATCTAACTAGGTGTTGAAAACAAAATTAATATTCCCATTAGCTGCATGCTAACTTAGGAATATTACAGTCCTCCCCTCCCAAATGTTGCTTCTCCTCAAGCAACTGCATGGATAGAACTAAAAATCCTCCTATCCTCCTCCTGTAGCATCCCCATAAAATAAATCCTCCAAGGAATAAGATGTTGTCTCCTCAATAAATCTCCATATTGCCCCTCCCAATTATGCAAGTTATATTTTGGTGGCCATCCCAAATAGCTATCATCATGAAGAAGTAAAATACCCATGGAGGCAACAATGTTTTTTCTAGAGGTCCTCTCAAGGCATGGAATCTGAAATACATTGGGAACTATCATTCCCATGTGAAACCTCCATCCCCAAGCTATCATCCATACAAAATAAGTCACCTCCCAACATGGCAACTCCTGAAAAATTCCCTCGACCTGAAGCTCCTGAAGAATAGGTGGGCTACATAACTAAACATGAAGGGTCAAACTGCCCATCCCATGCTGTATCCCTCTCCACTTATGGTAAGTGTAGAGCTATTGTTGAATTTGGGCTGTAATGATGTTGCCTTCATGAAGCAAAAAGGCAGTTGGATTTTCAAAGATCCACTCTTTGGTTCTTGCCCATAAAACCCCATATAAAGTGAATATGAAATTATCATCATATGGGATCCAAATGAGAGAGGTACTGCAGATTTTTCATGGTGCTGGAAAGTACCAACAGTCTCCCAAGTAATCATAGTGTAGTTTTTCTAATTGTTTTGTCAGAAAATAACATGGCACGTTGTTTCTTAACAAACTGCTAGTTGAGTATGCTATCACATCTACTAGTGAATAGTAAATTTCTTTGGGTATCAACTGAGCATACAGAAAATGATAAAACAATTTCCCAAGGCCATACAAGATATGGTTGTCTCCATCATAGAAGTTGGCCCAAAATTGACCATGAAGCCCAATGAGAGGCTTTCCCTCTTGTGGGGCAATGCAATGTATGGAAATCGTAAGAGCATGCAAATACTGTGTTAGATAATCAATAAATGCAAAATCAAAATTCTTACCATGTACTGAGAGTAATATGATTATAAGGTCCATGAATAAGCCCTCCAAAGTGGTATGACATACTCCCATGAAGAGGAATGAATCATATGCTGCATGAAGGTCTTTCTTCTTATTCTTGGAAATCCAAGTCAAGAAGAGCATATCCACTACTCCATCACTCTCACCTCCTCCTTGTCCATGAAGTGCATCATATGTGAAGTGATCCTGGGAACACTCCATCAACAAACCCAAGCTCCAAAGTGACAACCCTCTTGGTCTCTGCAATTAGGCTCATGTCACCTCATAGTTCCATTCTTTGACATGTCCAATGTCAAAGTCATCTACCATAATGTTGTTGCATATGGGAGATTCCTTCCAAAGTGGAAGTACCTCCTAATTTTCCAAGGCTAATGAGTAGCCCCTTTGCACCATGATAGCACCATCACCTACTCCTGCAACATCATGCCAAGCATGGGAGAGGATCAACCCATAATCTCTCAAGAAAACCCAAGGTAACAACATCTCTTGTTGCTCCCTTATCTCTCCCTCATAAAATCCATGGAGTAATATCATGATGGTTGACTTGTAGAATGCCCCATACAACCAAATCTTCTGTTGCCATAATATATGGGTGCCATGCAATTTTTTAATCCATAAAATACCTTTTGACAAAGGGTATGTCACATGATGGCCAAACTCTTTTAAGAGTAGCCAGCACAGCCTTGCATCAAGGGGCTTTCCAGCCTCCTGCTCATCAACATCACCCATCCAACCAATGGTGAGTGTCTATCATCATGCCCAACATTTTCATCCCTCCAATGAAGAATATCATCATAGTAATGGGAGATAAGAGGTATCTCATCAACCATCTGCCTGTCCTCTGCTACACATGTGGAATGGTCATTGGAATGCCCCACTAATGGCTGAGCCCTGAAATCATCACTGCTACTCAAGGACAGCGTTGTTGATCTCCATGATGGTGCACCTTCTGTTTCAAGAACATGTTCACTGCTAAACATATAGTTCTGCATTGCATTGCCTAGGAAAATTCTCATCCCATCCTCCACAAATCTACACTCCAACCCTAAGAGTTGTGTGTAGCTCAACAATGAGTGACCAGGATTAATGTTTTTCTCTTCCTTGAGTCTATCAAGGCTCCTCAGAGCAGTGATAGTGTGATGCTCCAAATCAGTAGTGCATCTTGACCCTAGGTCATGCAATGGCATACAACCCTCCATAAGATCTGCTAAAATAACAGGAAATTGAAACTTAGGCATACCTTGGTGAAGCTTGGGATCATTTTGTATGGCTGCAAGAGTTCCTTTCTCCAATGTGATGGTTCCCCCAACTGATGGTGTTGCTAGATGCTCCTCCATAGTTGCATCAGCGCTGTTACAAGTCTCCTCAAGTGTTGGTGAGGGCTTCTCCTCCTTTGATTTATCCTTGCCAAATTTTTTTAATCGCCCTTTGAGTAAATTCTACAAAAGTAGTCACTCTTGCATGACTGAAATGGCTGAACCACCAAGTGTTTGCTTCACCCTCAAGGTGCAGTGCTGTAATCTCTACAACCCCTCTTTCTACCACTGGATCTAGTAGGAATAATGCATCTAGCTTTCTTGCCCAAACCCTTACTGTACATGTGGATGACCCATCAAAAGTATACAATAGAAATCTATTGCCATTAATTCTCCTACTGCTACAAGGCCTCCTTTCTTCCTCAAGCTAGATGAACTATGGGAGAGTTAGAATCTCCTTGAAAGCTACAAGTTGAGATTTATATTCAGCAAGGTATTCACTTAGAATCTCATGATCCAAGTGTCCTCCATCTCCATGCTTTTTGTCTCCTTTTTCAAAAGGAAAGCGGATAGTTCCATTGCTTCTTTCCACTCTCCTTTGCTTGACCTCCTTGCTGAGGCCTTTCCTAGATCTGAAAAGAGATGATATAAAACTCATTCTTTCCATCATTATGATCTTCCTCCTCTTATTCTTATTCTCCTGATAGCATAATGGCTGAGATCCACGGGCTGAGCCAAGATTATGCTCTGATACCACTGTAATATTCCCAAATAGGGAAGCCACAATATATTAACATAAAACTTGAAATAGCAGTGAATAACATTACACTGAAATGTATGAAAACCATGGAGCCATTTTATTATGTAAATCAGCAGCAAATAAGTACAATAGAAGCGGACACAACTCAAATAATCAAGGCAAGCAAGCCTCCCATGAATATAAATGCAAAATATGAAATGCTGCTACATAGCAGAATGCTCGTGAGAAATTACAACATAGTTTTAGATGGTACACTACTACTGGAAATGTACAATAGTATAGATCTACCAATATATGGCTCAAAAATTTTCGGGAGTAAAGATCTAAGCTACCAAATATATTTTCAAGACAACCCGGGAATGATTTCCTGAAATATTAAAAAGTACGAAAATGTCGAAATGTAGAACTAGGACTGAATAGCAGTTGCAACTCAGTAACTAGATGAAGATGGTTGTATATGATACATGTAATGAATAGATCCTTCAGGTGAAAGGTTGATCCAATCACTGAAGATCTCACCCTCCAATCAAACATTGAAACCCCTCACTGCAATGGCTCACTAAAATAACACAGTAAAGGAGGGATACTGTGTTGTAGAAGATAAATATATGTTGGTATGGTACCAAGATTTGAAATAAATCTCAATAAAATCCCTTGATGATCTCCCAAAGAGAAGAATTATTCCTCCCCTGAAAAACTAGCTCTGGAAATGGGTTTCTCAACCCTCCACTTCAACACTCTGCAACACAACACAATCCTTTGTAGAAACTGCACTGTAACTTAAGACTGAAGCTTGGCATTAAGCCTGAGTGTGGAAAATGAAGTGAAAACTCCCCCAAGAGGCCTCTCAAGAAAGGAGATGGGATTCTCGCTCGGGAACACCCGGTGCTAAACAACACAGCAATCTCAACTAAACAGCTAAAGAATGCATAATAGTCATACAGACCATACAATCAATAATCAATAACATGCCTCACTATGGCTGCCTTGCCCTCCTTATAAACAAGTGTGAGCCTTCTTACCTTGTGTCCCACTCATTACAGTTTCCACCTTCAAGGAATCTTCCTCCCATTATCACTGCGGTGTCTCTATTGTTGAGCTACTCCATCCATACTAGTGTTGTTGACTTGGTCAAACTTGACCTTGTCCACATGTATTTTCCCCTGTTCACGCATGAGGGTGATAGATCTAGCTATTATTATGATCCATTTTCACATCAAGAAGGAGTTTATGCCTGTTTAATATATGTATGGGCCTCCTTACCCATTCATTCATCTAACTAGGTGTTGAAAACAAAACTAATATTCCCATTAACTGCATGCTAACTTAGGAATATTACAGATTTGGACCAATATTTTTCCAAGCAATTTACCATTCAAAAAATTCAAGAAATAATGCCCAAAATATAGATTGTTCAACTCTCCTTCATAGAAAGTGAGAGGAAAAAAATGGACAGTTTGATATACTTTGGAATACCAAATCCGGCCACAACAAACCCAAGTGGCCAAGGTAATACTAAATATGGAGTGGATTTATCAAAAACAGAGTACTTGGTCCTTCTTAATATTGCCATAAATCGACCACTAATTTTTCCCTTAGATGCCAATCGACCTTTCTCTTAGTGAATGAATCGACCCTATTTTTTAGGAAAATAATGGAAATAATAATGTTGGAAACCCTCATTCTCTTTGAGAATTTACACAGCCTCAACCTTTCTAGTCAATCCTCTAATCAATTATAAATTCATCCTTCTGGGAATATTAGTATATTCAGACTGAAATGATTTATTCCAATGCCAAATTAATTCAGCCTTTTTCCTAAGAGTAATTTTTCAGACCCGGGACATGAATAATTAGAGACTACAATTTGATCCCTTCATATTTATGACTAGTACCAATGGAAATAATTATAATGGATTGTTCTGGAGATTTTTTTGTGACCAAACAGGCTACTACAGGTCTGTGTGATTCGGTTCCAGAGAGACAATTTCATTTTTCAACCAACTAGTGAGACATCAACTCTAGAGAAAATTACTAGTCACACAAGCGTCAACCCTCCTCTATGATGAATAGTTTTGACCTTTAAATTTACTATTTATTCAACATTTATGCTATGTATAACTCAGTCTTTTTGTTGATTGAAGCCCTGGAAAAATTCATGGAAGAATCGTGCTCAAAAACCCTTATTTTCTTTGAATAAGAAATGCAACCTCCAAATTAAAATGGTAATATGAAAATTTCCAGCTAATGAAAAATTTTGGCTTCCAAATCAGGTAGCAATTCATTGCACAATTTTTATGTAAACACAGAAGGAAATTGACATTCTAATCTCTGCAAATTCATCCTTGGCACTATCACAAGAGGAATTTAATTTGGAAATCACAATGCCAGATAGTATCTTTGAATTTGATGTTATAGATACCACTTATTGATTGTGAGGCTACGGAGGACGAGTAGGACCACCCTTAAACTTTATCCTAGAGGACCTGGAGCTGATATATGGAGTTAGTGATGGATTCAGTGACTGAAGAGAGGGATTCAAGCCAAAGCATTAGCACAACCACATTAGTAGCATGCCACTGAAAAGGAGACATTGCAATGCAGGACCCATCTTTCATATTCTACAACTAGCTTCACAACTTTTGCGATCATTTCCAGTCAATGTGCAACGATCTCAACGCTTTCATGCAACAGCCTTGAACTCCACTTGGATCATCGTTAAATTCATCCCTGGAGGGATTGAACTGTTATTTACAATTAAAAATCAACAAGTAGAAGCCCTGGAGTCGATGACTGTGACAATTTCACAAAAAAGGAGAAGCAGAAAAACAATAGGGAACAGAAAAAATTATTGGAGAAAACACACTTTGAAGAATTACTGATGTGAACTATTTATACAAGTAATCTGACAGTTATTGAGAAACTGAAATGGAAATGAATGAAAACTAATTCTAAACTAATCAACGGAACTAATTCTTTAACACTCCCCCTTAAGTTTGAGGGTTACATTGTTTTATTCCTAACTTTTGACATTGAAATTCAAAATTAAATTTTCCTAGCGGTTTGGTGAAAATATCCGCTAACTGCTCCTTGGAATCACAAAATTTGAGAACAATGTCACCATTGTTGACGAGTTCATGAATGAAGTGAAAACGAGTGTCGATATGTTTGCTTTTTTGATGAAATACATTGTTCTTCGACAAGGAAATAGCGGAAGTGTTGTCACAAAGGACTGAAATCGGTTCATTTTCTGTATATCCGAAGTCAGAGAGAAGTATTTTTAGCCACACTGCTTGACATGATGCTGAATTTGCTGCAACATATTCGGCCTTTGTTGAAGATAGTGCAACTATGGGTTGCTTTTTGGATGACCACGAGATCAAGTTTCTACCAAATAGAAAAGAATAGCCAGAAGTGCTTTTCCGATCATCAATACATCCTGCATAATCACTATCTATATAACCAACAAGCTTACTGTCTGCAGAGGCTGCATACGATAAACCATAAGTAGATGTACCTGCAATGTATCTTAACACCCTTTTTCCAGCTTTCCAATGACAGTCTTTAGGAGATTCCATAAACCTGGAGATATAACTAGCTGCAAATGCTATATCAGGCCTAGTAGCAGTAAGATACATAATACTGCCAGCAAGTTGCTTATACAAAGTCGCATTAACAATAGTACCCACATAATCTTTACTCAACTTTGCACCAACTTCGATAGGAGTATCAACCGGTTTACACCTGTCCATCTTAAAATTTTTCAAAATGTTAGTAGCATACTTCTGTTGACTCATAAACATACCATCTTGTGTTTGTTTCACTTCGATACCTAAGAAGTATCTCATTAACCCAAGATCTGTCATTTCAAATTCATTTTTCATTGCAGCTTTAAATTCATCTAATTGCATGTTACCTGTATAAATTATGTCATCAACATAAAGACACAGTATCAAAATATTACCTTGATGATCATTCTTGATATACAAAGTGGGCTCGCGGTCACTCCTTCTGAAACCATTATTCAACAAGTAATGGTCCATTCGGCTGTACCAAGCTCTTGGAGCTTGATTCAAGCCATACAACGCTTTCTTCAACCTGTACACTTTATGTTCGTGATTTTTGATTTCGAAACCAGGTGGTTGTTCAATATACACTTCTTCATTCAAGACACCATTCAAAAAAGCAGACTTTACGTCCATTTGGTAAATATGCCACTTGTTTTGTGCTGCAATAGCTAATACAAATCAAACTGTATCAATTCTTGCTACAGGTGCAAATGTTTCACCATAATCTATGCCAGGTTGCTGTGAAAAACCTTTGGCAACTAATCTTGCTTTGTGCTTATCAACTTCACCTCTCTCATTTAACTTTGTTTTAAAAACCCATTTGACACCTATAGAGTTTTTATCATGAGATAGATCAACCAAATCCCAAGTTTGATTTCTTTCAATAGCATCGATTTCATTATTCATAGCATCTACCCATACTTTGTCCTTTATAGCCTCTTCAAAACAAGTAGGTTGAAATGAAAGAAATGCAAAATTTACAATATCATCAACATCATCTTGTGAATAAATATCACTTAAGTTTCTCATCTTAGGATTATCAGAATCAAACTCAAAAGATGATGAACTACTACTGCTTGATGAACTACTGCTGGTTTTGTCTTGAACCTGTAATCTTGGAGTGCTTGTTGCAGGTGTCTGATGTTCATCTAACAGAATAAAAGGATCATGACAAGTATTGTTCTCCAATTCATTCCAAGACTTGTCTTCCAGGAATTTCACATCTCGACTTACGACAAATTTCTTAGTTATAGGATTAAACAATCTATATGCCTTAGATTGATTACTATATCCTATAAAAATATACTTTTCACTCCTATCATCAAGCTTTTTTCTCAATTTTTCTGGAACATGAGCGAAAGCAATACAACCAAATACGCGAAAGTGTGAAACTGATACCTTTTGTGCACTCCATGCTTCTTCAGGTACAAAATTTTGAACACTGGAAGTTGGCGATCTATTCAAAATATATACCGAACATGCAACTACTTCAGCCCATAGATCTTTAGACAAATTTCGTGTTTTAAGCAAACTTCGAGCCATATTCATAATTGTTTGATTCTTTCTTTCTGCGACTCCGTTCTGTTGTGGAGTATAGCTGGTTGTCGTTTGTTTTTTAATACCCTATTGTTTGCAAAAATCAATGAATTCGTTAGATTCATACTCACCTCCTTTATTAGACCTCAGAACTTTAATAAACTTACCACTTTGTTTTTCAGCCTCGGCCTTGAATTCTTTAAACTTCGAAAATGTTTTCGATTTATATTTGATGAAACACACCCAAATTTTCCTGCTAAAATCGTCAATGAAAGTAAGAAAATAGAGACTGCCAGCAACTGATTTTTCTTGCATTGAACCGCATAAATCTGTATGCACTAACTCTAGTTGTTCTTTGGCTCTATTAGATACTGAAGCAAAACTATCTCATTTATGTTTACTCATAATACAACTTGTACAGGAAGAGATATGATCAGACAAAGAAGGAAATCCTTTCACCATAGACCGACTTTGCAACAAAATCGTACTTTTGATAGGTAAATGACCATATCGCAGATGCCACAAATCAGAGTTAGTTGGCGTTGAAACATTATGTGCATACAACTTTTCACTTTTCAACTATAACTGATACAACCTGTTCTTTGTCATTGGAATCTTTGCAACAAGAGACTTATGTTTATCAACAATCGTGCAAGTAGTGTTGTGAAAGCTAACATCATAACCATGTGCATCTAACTGACCAACACTCAACAAATTATGCTTGAAATTGGGTACATAATAAACATCATATATATTTTTCACAACATTTTGTTTGGTTAAGACAGGTACAACACCTTTTCCTGAAGCTTTAACCTGACGTTCATCACCCAAACCAATAGATGAACTGAAATATGTATCAAGATGTGAAAGCAAATCACTATGACCAGTCATATGATTACTACATCCACTGTCAACCAACCAAACATCTTTATTAGGTACTTGCACAGTTACTTGGCATGCCAAAAATAAAGCATCTGATGTTTCACATTCAGTGTTTGTGACATTGGCTTTGTTTTTATTCAAAACATACTGTAGTTTTCGACATTCAGACTTATAATGGCCATATTTTTTGCAGTAGTGACACTGAATTTTAGATTTATCTATCCACCTACGACCATGATCATTTTGAGACTGCTCTGAATGTGTTTCAGTTACCTGTGATCTATCATCAGACTGAAACTGTGCTCTACCTTTACTTTTCCTGCCACAAAAACCTCTGCCTCTACCTCTATCCATTGATGCTTTAGATTTAAAAGCATGCTCTAAATTACTGACATCTAAATTAATTCTTGCTTCATGTGCCAACAAAGAACCAGTTAATTCTTCCATAGATAATTTTGTCAATTCTCTCGATTCAAAAACAGTAACGATCATATCAAATTTTTTTGGCAAACATCTAAGAAATTTTTCAACAATTATTTGGTCATCAAGTTCTTCACGATTAATCCGAAGCTGATTAACAACACCCATAACTTTAGTCATAAACTGATCAATGGTTTCTGAGTCAGTCATTTTAAGCATTTCAAATTGTGTTCTGAGAGTCTGTAATCTTACCATTTTTACTTTATCATTTCCTTGATAAGAAGCCTTCAGTATATCCCAAATTGATTTAACAGATTTAGCAACAGTGATTTTAGGAAAAATAGAGTCATCTAATGAATTTAAAATGCACGACTTTGCTCTACCTTCTTTCTGTTTAATTTCATCAAATTGTTTTCTTTGGGCAACAGTCATACCAACAATTGTATTTGCGTCAAGTTCTGCGAACCCAAAATCTACTAATTCCCAACACCCTAAGCCTTGTAAACAAGCTTGCATTTTAAGACTCCAAAAATCATAATTTTTTCCACTAAATAATGGCGTCGGGATAGCAAACTGACTTGTCGAAGCCATGTTTAAAACAATCACCTTTAATAAACCAGCAGTCTTTTCTCCTTTATTGGAAGCAAATAAAAAAAACCTCAACTCAACATACTCTTGTTCTCTGATTGTAGAACATAATACACAACTTTTACGTCATAAGGAAACCCTGTTATTCAATTTAGTCATGAGACAATGAAAAATCTAAAAATTTGGTTCCAATAAGGTGATCTAACGAATCTTCTGAATATAAGAACAGAAATAAAAGATGGAAAAACAACTGCGTAATGTGAATAACGAACAATACGCTCTTTATGCCTTTACTGCCGATTTTATATGGTTCACTGGCGGTTCAAGAATTACAATTCTGGATGATTTACAATTAGCAACATACGGATAGCGACTCGCTATTACAAATTTGGCCACAATTTAAAAAACAAACAACAGATCTACTCACTCTGGATAGCAACTTCAAAACGATTTTCTCCGGTGGCAGCAAATAGCACAACAGATAGGAACAGACAGCAAACAGCGCAGCATATCACTTTTCTCCAACGGAAACAAATCTCCAAAATAATCCCTCAGACAACGGCTTCAAACACCGATTCCTCTGCTTTGAAAAACGACTCCTCTGCACAAACTCTCAGGCAATAGAGATTCTAACCACGCTCTGATACCATGACAATTTCACAAAAAAGGAGAAGCAGAAAAACAATAGGGAACATAACAAATTATTGGAGAAAACACACTTTGAAGAATTACTGATGTGAACTATTTATACAAGTAATTTGACAGTTATTGAGAAACTGAAATGGAACTGAATGAAAACTAATTCTAAACTAATCAGCAGAACTAATTCTTTAACAAATTGCCGATACGATCTCCTTTCAGGAGCTTCTTCGCCATTGCAGCCAGATCTACAAATATAATGAGGATGCCCTTTCCATTTTTGAAGATCGGATCAAAGAATATGGCTATGAATCAGGGGAAAATGATAGTTGTGATGAGCGTTCACCTTCTGACTTCAGCAGTCCAAGAGCAGATAAATTTTTAGATCTAGAGTCATTTTTGAATAATTCCCTTTCTATTCAAACCATGTTTCAAGCATTCAATTACAACACAGGAGAAAGAAACACATCTTTTTTTGTGTTCTACGCCAAACTAAGGAGAGTAGAGGGAAAAGCTAATTTCTAGGATTTACTTAGCACTCTAAACTATGGGAGAAAGGCATAGCTTTAGGCAACGAACTTGTTGCTAAAAAATTAGTTAAAAACTCATATTAGGAAGAGATTCGACCAACAATTTACACAAGTAGAAACATGACCTCTTTTAACTGGAAATCATCCCAAACAACCATATAAATTCATAGAATACAGTTGCTCATTAAAAAAATAAACACTCAGACATAAACAAATAGATTATTTACCACATAGAAGGGCGAGAAACATTCCAAAGGAGAGTTATGTAGTAATGAGCGGTAAGGACTAACAAGCACTCATGGAAACATAATTTATGTTAGTGCTGGAAAGCTGACCAAAATTGCATTTGTGAGTAGCATAGGTCTGATAATGGAATAGACATAAAAGGCCACACAAATAAGTGGCTCACATAGGATTGAGCAGGTTAGGAACGTAGTGGCTATGATACCATGTTAAACACACACATGGAGAAGACAACCAAAAAATGATAAAACATTGAATGCATTTACTATTAGCAATGATACACATTTATACACTTCCTTGTGACCCTTGGTCTTCACATACCAAGTGATCTCTTGGAATCCCTTTGACAATTTATATTCCACACCAACCCTTAGAGGATTAGGTGTCCAACAAATTATATAATTTATAAATAAATTAAATTGAAGTAGAGATGAATGATATAAGAAATATGGTGTGATTGTCATGATTGAACATCTACATTGAAATAAGGGTGGAAGAGCATAGGTATGGAATCCTTAATATTCATATTTTATAAGTATTAAATTTCATTGTGATTGTGAATTTTTTCACATTACAATTCATTTAATTTAATTTTATAGAAAAAATCCAAGTCTATATTTATAATATAAAATTTAAATTATAAATTTATTAATATTTTTTAAAAATAAAAATAAAAAATTATTTCCTTAAAATATATATATATTTTTTGACAGATACATAGTTAAATAAATGAAATCAGGTTAGTATATACTCTCTTTTATATGTTATTAGTGTGCATAAGAGCTAAACTTTCAATTAATATTTGAACTGATTTTTAAAATTTTATTGAATAATTTTTTGACAAATAAATAGTTAAATTAAAAAGTTGTTGTTACTATTAAAGAAATAAAATCAAGAATACTTGTTAATATATATATTCTAGTATTGAGGGTTTTTCGCGGTGCATTATATTAGAGATCATTTTTTGGGATTCAACTATGTTAAGTAAGCCACTCTTCTATGACCATTTCAATGAGGGGTAGTTGTAACAGACTAATTTTTCATTATTTTTGAATATTACACTTAGCACTCATTGCATCGGGTGATGTTCACAGGGGTGAAAAAGTGGGATTAAAACTAGTGAAATGAATCACATAGTGTCAATCATCACTTCTAGGGCTTGAACCCAGTAACCGGCACATCCTAGGAGGTCACTCAGCCCAGATAGACTTTGAATCAAGTGAGCTTAACTATGGAGTTGTCCCCACAGCCAAGTCCACTTATCTTGCTACCCCATTTGCAAAACCTTAGCAAGTATTGTGCCTTATGAACCATGCAGGTAGAGCTCCCTTCACTCTTTGTATTTAAGTATTGAGGGGTTTTCGCAATGCATTATATTAGATATCATTTTTTTGGATTCAACTGAATTAAATAAGTCATTCATCTATGACCATTTCCATGAGAGGTAGTAGTCACATAACATCAATCATCACTTTTGGGCATGCACCCGGTAACCAGGACTTCCAAGGAGGTCGTCCGTCCCAGATCCCCTTTGGCTCAAGCGCACTTAATTGTGGAGTTTTCACCACAATCAAGCCCATTTAGCTTGCTACCCCATTTGCAAAACCTTGGCAATTATTATGCTTCATGAACCATTCAATTAGAGCTCCCTTCACTCTTTGTATTTAAGTATTGAGGTATTTTTGTAGTGCATTATATCAGATATCATTTTTTGGGATTCAATTGTGTTAAGTAATTCATTCATTTATGACCATTTCCATGAGAGGTATTCGTAATTTTTTCAACTGACTACCTCTTATGGAAATGGTCATAAATGAATGACTTACTTAAGGTAGTTGAATCCCAAAAAATGATCTCTAATATAATGCACTATGAAAACCCCTCAATACTTAAATACAAAGAGTGAAGGGAGCTCCACTTGAATGGTTAATGAGGAATATTACTTGCTAAGGTTTTGCAAATGGGGTAACAAGCTAAGTGGTATTGATTGTTGGGAAAACTCCACATTTAAGTGTGCTTGATCCAGAGGCGATCTAGGATGGGGTGACCTCCTAGGATATCCTGGTTACCAGGTGAAAGCCTCAGAAGTTATGATTACGCTATGTGATTCATTTCATTAGCTTCAATCCCACTTCTTCACCCCTGTGATAATCACCTGATGCAATGACTGTTAAGTGGACTATTCAAAAATCATGATAAATTAGTCAGTTACGACTATCTCTCATGGAAATGGTCATAGATGAATGACTTACTTAACAGAGTTGAATCCCTAAAAAATGATATCTAATATAATGCACTACGAAAACCCCTTAATATTTTAATACAAAGAGTGAAGGGAGCTCTACTTAAATGGTTCATGAGGCACAATACTTGCTAGGGTTTTGCAGATGGGTTAGAAAGCTAAGTGGGATTTATTGTAGGAAAAACTACATAGTGAAACGTGCTTGAGCCAGAGCCGATCTGGGATGGGTGACCTCCCGGTAAGTCCCGGTTACCAGGTGCAAGCCCCAAAAGTGATGATTGGTGTTATTGGATTAATTTCACCATTTCAATCCCACTTATTCACCCCTGTGAGAATCACCCGATGCAATGGGTGTTAAGTGTACTATTCAAAAATCGTGAGAAATTAGTCAATTACAACTACCTCTCATGGAAATGGTTAGATATGAATGACTTACTTAACGTGGTTGAATCCCAAAAAATTATATCTAATATAATGCACCATGAAACCCCTGAATACTTAAATACAAAGAGTGAAGGGAACTCTACTTGAATGATTCATGAGGCACAAAACTTTCTAAGGTTTTGCAAATGGGGTAGCAAAATAAGTGGGCTTGATTGCGTGTAATTGTTGGGAAAAATCCACAGTTAAGCGTGCTTGAGCCGAAGGCGATCTGGGATGGGTGACATCTCAGGAAGTCCTGGTTACCGGGTGCAAGCCATGGAAGTGATGATTGACACTATGTGATTCATTTCACTAGTTTCAATACCACTTCTTCACCCCTGTGAGCATCACCCAAGGCAATGAGTGCTAAGTGGACTATTCAAAAATCATGAAAAATTAGTTAATTACAACTACCTCTCATGTGATCCAATGAGTACTAATTGGACTATTCAAAAATCATGAGAAATTAGTTAGTTATGACTACCCCTCATAGAAATGATCATAGATGAATGAATTAACGCAGTTGAATAAAAAAAAATGATATCTAATATAATGCACTCTAAAACCCCTCAATACTTAAATTCAAAGAGTGAATGGAGCTCCACTTGAATGGTTTATGGGGCACAATAATTGTTAAGGTTTTGGAAATGAGGTAGCAAGGTAAGTGAGCTTGATTATTGGGATTAAATTTTTATAAATATTAAAATGTAATGTGTGTATTATTATGACACTTAGTGATATATGGAAAATTTTAATTATAATCTTATAAAATTATTTATTTCATCTATATAAACCAATAAAAAGATATACATTTAAATTTTAAAAATTAAAAATTTATTTTTAATTTGGAAAATATTTAATTTAATATTTATTTTTTAAACTTTATTAAACTTTATAAAATATATTTAAAAAATTCAAAACTAATTAAAAATCAAAGACGTTTTAGTAAAAATAACTACAATATAACTGGCCTATAAACAACGTATAATACTAGCATTTGCACCGAGAGGTGCAAAGTAACATCGGGGAGTGGGGAATGTGTTCGGGAATGTGGAAATCAATAATTAATTGAAATATATGGAAATTTTAGTTTCTATATATCTTTTAAAGAATGTAGTAGGAGGTTAAATTTAAAAAGAAATCTACACTGACATAAAGTAACAGTAACATAATTGTATAAGAGTAATGGCATAACATAAATTAACAGTAACATAATTGTCTCAGAGTAATGGCATGGTAATGATGGTATCCTTCCTCTTGGTACTCCCTTCTCATCCTATGCTTTACTATATAACATTTGAGAAGTGGAGAAAGTACCAAGGTAGGATAGGAATCAAAGAGAGAAAATGAAGGAAGGGAACCCTGCAAAGAACGCAACATTTCAAAACAATTATTGAGCATGTGAAACTCATAACATCAATTAAAATAAGTTGCTCAGTTCAGTGGTATGCTAGTAAATTGCAAAACATACAACTAAGCTATAATTTTAGATTTATCAATTGAATTTCACAATAGTAAGATGTATATTAAAAAATATATTTAAACGAGAAAAAATAAATTAACAAGTGCACAACATTTGAACTTTAAATATATTAAAAATTGTTTATAAAATATTATTACTGAAATATAGTTTCAAATTTATCATCTTAATGTTAAATCTATCAAATATAAGAAAAAAATCTTATATAAGATCATTCATTCAAATAAATTATCATATAAGATCATTCATTCAACTTTATTTTATAATTCATTCAAATTTAATTTATAATTTATCATATAAGATCATTCATTCAAATTATAATATTATTACTGAAATATAGTTTCAAATTTATCATCTTAATGTTAAATCTATCAAAGATAAGAAAAAATTATTATATAAGATCATTCATTCAGATAAATTATTATATAATATTATTCATTAAAATTCAATTTATAATTCATTCAAATTTAATTTATAATTTATCATATAAGATCATTCATTCAAATTATATTTAAACGAGAAAAAATAAATTAGCTAGTGCACAACATTTGAACTTTAAATATATTAAAAATTGCTTATAAAATATTATTATTGAAATATAGTTTCAAATTTATCATCTTAATGTTAAATCTATCAATATAAGAGAAAAAAGAAATTAACAAGTGCACAACATTTGAACTTTAAATATATATTAAAAATTGTTTATAAAAATTTATTACTGAAATATAGTTTCAAATTTATCATCTTAATGTTAAATCTATCAAATATAAGAAAAATTTATCATATAAGATCATTCATTCAAATTTGTCATCTTAAATGTTAAATCTATCACATTAAAAAAATAAAAAAATAAATAAATTATCATATAATATCATTCATTCAAAAAATTTATCAAATAAGATCGTTCATTCAAAATAATTATAATTTATAATTTATCATATAAGATCATTCATTCAAAATAATTATAATTTATAATTTATCATATAAGATCATTCATTCAAATTTATCATCTTGATGTTAAGATTATCAAAAATACATTAACATCTTATCAAATATACCTCTCAAATATTGAAATATTCATTTAGGTTGTAAAACATTTTGATATCGTAAAAGTGATTACAAAAATTTGATTCCAGGGAACTTAATATTTATAAAAAAAAAAAATTTAATTATTAAATATTTAATTTTTAAATTTTATATAAAAAAAATATATATAATTTTTTTAATTATTTTCTATTTTTTTAAACAAAAAAACAATCTTAAACATAATTAACAATATTAAACAAATTTAACAATCTTAAACAATTTTTTTTTCTATTTTTTTAAAATAAAAAAACAATCTTAAACATAAAGATATGTATCTTGAATATTTTTATGATATAATAATCAACCATTTAGTTTATGAGATGATTTCCCCAGCAAATCCTTAATCTGCTTATAAAAAAGATAAATACTCACTATAATGGAAGACCAATGTTGACCAAATCGTTAATCTGCTTCTAAACAAGACAAATACTCACTGTAATGGAAGACCAATATTGACAGTTTATGTAATGGAATACCAATGTTCACAATTTATGTAATGATTATAACCTGATGGAGCTTTTAGAAAATTTTCCCACGAACTTCCTTTACTGCTTTAAAACAATACTAAAGCAAGAAAACTCACTATAATGAAACTCATTGTAATGAAAGACCAAGACCAATGCTAATGCTGATAAAGGAATGTTTTATAAAACACCTCCATTCAAAGTTACACATTACATATAGTATAGGTCTAAATTTTATTTGTTTCCATTAGGAAGTTACTTGTTTTCATTAGAAAATTACTAGTTGTACATCAAAATATTATACTTGTGCTAGACCAAAAAGCTTGGAATATCCTTATTAAAATTTAAGGATATTAACATCCCATCAACCAGGCCCCTACTTAACCAGGGCATAGACTCCCAAACACAAAATGGAGAAATCACTCTAAATAATAACAAATGAACTCCAGTTCATCTCCACTCATTATGCTACAAGTTTACACTACATCATTTCAATAATTTTAGGGAACCCTGAAACAGAAAAGTAGTAGTGCCATTTTGAGAACAATACTTCACTAAAATTAGATTTAGAACATCTAAATAACATCTAAAGGAGAGTATACATATTAAAAATTCACACATGATCTGCTTCTAGATAAAGTCACCAGCTTTCTAATAAACATAAAAATTCAAAGTCACAGTACTTGCATAGAATTATTTAAGAATGCAACGTAAAAGGTGAAGGTTTTCCAGCCTAGAAATAACTATCCTAGTGGATCAGGTACACATGCCTTGGCCTTGGGTTTACCTCCAGTGACATCACTCCAAACAAGGGGCCAATTAGATTTCGAAAAAATCTCACCAACCAATTTTGCAAATGGCTTGACATCTCCTTGCTATACAGGTTTGTTCAATACATTGTACTAAATGACATTTTTATGCATAAGTTTGTGCAGAAGCTACATTATACAAATATGTTGTTGTGGCTTACTTTTTAGTTTTCCTAATTGCAGGTTCTTGAAGTGAGACACTCCATGATATTAAGTGGAACTCAATAGAAACATTAGAACATTAGTAAGGTTGGGCATACTACAATTGAAAAGCAAACCAGATGTTGCAAATGAGGAGACAACACCAGAACCATTAACACCATAAACATTAAAACTGAACATTAGAAGGTTGCAGAAGGCACAAAATGATTTTCAGCATATTATTTTTATTGCAACTAGGTTAGTGAATTGCAGTTACTCGAGTTTTTGCCAAATTTTTCAAAAACCTCCTGAGTTTAAAGACTTTTTCCATTTTTTAACCTTTTTTATTTGTTTCGAAGGTCGACTATTTCCACATTGGTCAAGACACACTCAACAAAAAGGAATTTTTGTGCAAGAACCTCTTCAATCCATGAAGTCCCTATAAACCAAATGACATATTTATGGCTAAACTACACTAGAAATGAAAAAATACTTTCAAATAAAAATAAATCAAATTTTAATTGAAATTCTAACTCAATTAAGGAGATTAGTGGTGAGGATAAATATCATAGTGCACTGAGTACAATACCTTCAAATAAAACTAAATAAATTTTTAATTATAACTCTAACTCAGTTAAGGGGATTAGTGGTGAGGATAAATATCATAGGGAACTTGAGTAGCGCATAGTTTCAACAGAGGTAAATGACAAGATTTGTACATCACATTGACATTGTGCACAAAAACCTGTAACGAGTGTTACAACTAGAATGTATAGCATATGCCAGGTTTACGAAACATAGTGTGTTAGGTCCCAAATTACTATTTTAGTCCCTTATTGTTATTAGTGTAGCCCCCTTTATGTTATTGTTGTACCCATGTAACCCCAAATTCATTATTGTTGTGCCCTTACATTATTATTGTTAGGTCGGCTAAGATTATATTGTGGCCCCATGGACTCCTATATATAGAAGTAGGTTTTGGTCAATTGTAGCATCCAAGAATTGTTCATTTATGTAATGTATTGGAGGTTTCTCCCTCGAAGTGGTTGATTTTTTAGGTTTTGATGTATCTTTTCTTCTATTTTTGGAGCTGGTTTCACAACATTTGGTATCAGAGCTTTGCATTCTAGGGTTTCACTGCTCCAAATAGGTCATCGTGGAATTTTCACTATAATTTTTTTTCTACGAGGGTTCAGAAGCTGAAAGTTTTAGAGCGCGAAGCTGAAATATTGAGGAACATCTTCACAAAATTTCAGAGCTTGTTTCGCAATATTTTCGGAGATATGATCTTTGGAAGTTAGGGATTTTTGCAGGCTTGTGAATTTAACCTAAATAGGGCATCATGGCAGTTTCGCTATAACGTTTTGTCTACGAAGGTTCAGAAGCTGACATTTTCATAGATTGAAGCTGAAATCCCAAGGAATTTCGTGGAAAAATTTCAGATATTGATTCGTATTATTTTGGGAGGTAGGATCTGTGGAATTTAGGGCTTTTTCAGGCTCCTGAATTTCATCTCAAAGAGGTGATTGTGGGAAAATCTTCATAACTCTCTCTCTGAGCATCAAATTGGAATTCTGTAAAAAGTGTCCACAAGTACATGGACTGTAGTTTCTTTTCTATCAATTTCACAGCTGAAGGAGGAAACAATGACACATGGAAAGTCCTACAAGTTCGCTCTACTGAACCAATCCATAATTAGGTCATTGTGGGATATTGGACATAACTTTGATTTGAAGAATCCAAATCAGGTTAGACCAGTGGCATTCGAAATAGGATTCAAAGGGCTACCTTAGGGAAAAATTTAAGATATTGAAGATCCTAAATCACATAGATAATTTTGTTTCAATATCGAGCTCCTTAAAAGCAAGAAAAATGTGTGTATATATATATATATATATATATATATATATATATATATATATATATATTTTTTTTTTTTTCGAATTGCTTAAGTCTTGTGTAAAAAATCAGTTTGAAGTGATTCTAAGGGATTTTTGAGCATATATTTCAATATTGGGTTCTAAAATTCCTCCTAAAAAGGATTCAACACCCATTAAGCCCTCAAAATACTCTACTATGACTCATGAAGATCAAGAATTGCAACATGATCTATCAAAATTACAAGAGCAAGTGCACCAAACATTGCTCTTGCAAAGAGCAACAAAAAATGAAATGGAAGTTTTGAAGAGAGGTGTGGAAGCTAATATGGAGGACATGGAAGAAAAAATGAAAGGCAACATGCAAAACATGAAGAATAATCTAAAATCATATATGGAAGGTTTGACAAAGTTGATACAAGAAATGATTCCTAATGGCGAAAAGATAGTAGAAGAAAATCATGATGAGAAAAAAATAGATGTTAATAGTGATTTCATAAACTCTAATGTTGGATGGAAGAACCACCATATTCCAAATATGGATATGAGGAAGTTTGATGGCAAGGATCCTGTAACATGGATACTATAGATGGAGCAATATTTTGATCTCAATAATGTGCAAAACACATAAAAGGTGCACATTGATACTTTACATTTAGAACATAATACATTTGTATGGTATAAATGACTTTGATCCTGTAAAAAAATGGTCACTTGGTCAATTTTTATGGAGGAAATGATAGCACATTATGAGGATACAAAGAGCAACACCTTTTTTACCCAATTGATAAATCTCAAACAAAAGGGTTCAGTGGTGGAGCACATTGAGGACTTCCAAAAATTCAATATAAAGGTAATTGATATTACAGAAGAACACATGATTGATGTCTTCATTGGGACTTTAAAGGATAACATCCAACATGAAGTTCATGTTTGGGAACCTGATTCATTGGAGAAGGAATTTAGGTTGGCAAGAAAAATTGAATGTAAAATTATGGTGACAAGGAAGCCTACCACTCGCATATATAAAGATGGAACTGTTTCTACTCCTAGACTTCCACAACCTACAAGGTTGACACCACAAAAATTAGAAGAAAAAAGGGAAAAATGGCTTTGCTACAGTTGTGATATAAAATACACTAATGGTCATAAGTGTGCTGAGAAGAAATTATTTTACATAGATTGTGAAGAGGAAGAAGAAAATGAACAAGAATCTTCAAAAGAAGAGGACATACACGAGGAACCAACCCTAGAAGAGGAGGAAATGAGTCCGACCATATCGTGTAATGCATTCGCAGGAATTACCACTCCTCAAACTCTCAAGATAAAACAACACACCAAGAAGAAAAAGGTAGTAGTGTTGATTGATTCGGGTAGTGCCCATAATTTTATTCATTGTAAGGTAGCCAAGGAATTGAATTGTTTCCTATACCTAGCACCAGAATGTCAAGTGATGGTTGCAAATGGAGGAACTATAAATTTCTCTGGAAAATTCCATAATATCAAGCTAACCATGGGGGAATATGTATTGAATAGTCCAATGCTTTCCATTCCAATGGGAGGCGTTGATGTTGTACTAGGAGTACAATGGTTATAATAAAAGGAAATGGTCCAATCAAAGGAAAGTATTTACATAAGCCTATTTATGAGAAGGAAATATTAGCAATAATACATGCACTAAAGAAATGGTGACCTTACCTAATGGGAAGACACTTCAAGGTAAAAAATAATCATGATAGTCTTAAACACTTTTTGGAATAATGACTATCTTCAGAAGAGCAGCAAAAATGGGGCACAAAGATGTTGGGATATGACTTTGAAATAATCTACAAAAAAGAGAATCTAAATGTTGTTACAAGTGCACTCTCAAGAAATAATGAAGAGCTAGAAGCATTGCTTTGTGCCATCTCTATTATCCAACCAGATTGGATAACCGAAGCAAGGGATGAATGGAAAAAGGATGAAGAAGTGCGGACACTCATTCAAAAGTTGCAGCAAGATCCTAGTACATCTGATACATTTAGTTGGAAAATTGATTCCTTATGGTACAAAGATCACTTATATATTTGTAAGAGTTCCCAACTAAAAGAAAAGATTCTTTTGGAATTGCAAACTTCTCCTTTAGGAGGTCACTCAGGATTTTTAAAAACTTACCACAGGGTGAGGAAAGAATTTTTTTGGGATGGCTTTAAACCTAATATTCAAAATTTTGTAGTGGAATGTTTGGTTTACCAGAAAAATGAAGTTGAGACGATTAAGACCCCAGGTCTTCTACAACCTTTATCCATTTCAAGTCAACGTTGGGAGGAGATTTCAATGGATTTTATCACAGGTTTACCCAAGTCCAAAGGAAAGAGTGTCATCATGGTGGTAGTTGATAGATTTACCAAGTATGCACACTTTTGTGCATTATGTCATCCACTGAAAGCAAGTACAGTTGCTACTAAATTTATGGACACAATTCAAAAGCTACATGTAAACCCAAAGATTATTGTGAGTGACAGAGATCCCATATTTACTGGAAATTTTTGGATGGAGTTATTTTCTTCTTTGGGTACTCAACTAGCTCATAGCTCTTCTTGTCACCCTCAATATGATGGTCAAACTGTGATAGTGAATAAATATTTGGAAGGATATCTTCGTTGTTTTGTATTTGATAAACAAACATAATGGGTCAAGTGGTTACCTCTTGCTAAATGGTGGTATAACACTTCCTTCCATACTGCAGAAAAAATGACCCCATTTATGGCACTTTGTGGATATCATCCACCATCCATCACATCATATTTAAGAGAAAATTCTAAGGTTCAAGTAGTGGAAGATCACATTGAGCATCATCAAGAAGTTCTCCAACTCTTAAAGGATAACCTAAATTTGGCACAAAATCGAATGAAACAACAGTCAGATCAACATCGCAGCAAGAGAAGTTTTGATGTAGGAGACTGGGTATTTTTACGGCTACAACCATACAAACAAATTTCCCTCAAGCAAGCTAAGAAGGATAATAAATTATCACCAAAGTACTATGGTCCTTACAAGGTGTTGTAAAATATTAGTACTATGGCATACAAATTGGAGCTTCATGCTTCTTCGCGAGTGCATCCAGTTTTCCATGTTTCATGCTTGAAGAAGGTTATAGGTGAAAATCTTCTAGTTCAAATAATATTGCCAAAACTTGATGATGAAGGAAAAATTATATTGAAACCTGAAGTGGTCACGGAAACAAGAACTTGACAACTACGAAATCGATCAATTTCAGAGTATCTCATCAAGTGGAAGAACTTACCCACTGAAGATTCTACATGGGAGGATGAGAATTTTATATAGAAGCCCCCAGAGCTACTCAAGTGTTGAGGAAAACACTTTTCTGAAGGAGAGGGGCATGTTAGGTCCCTATATTACTAGTTTAGTCCCTTATTGTAATTAGTGTAGCTCCCTTTTTGTTATTGTTGTACCCCTGTAATATTGTTATTATTGTGCCCCTTCATTACTATTGTTAGGTTGGCTAGGATTATATTGTGGCCCCATGGACTCCTATATATAGAAGTAGGTTTTGGTCATTTGTAGCATCCAAGAATTGTTCATTTATGTAATGTATTGGAGGTTTCCCCCTTGAAGTGGCTTATTTATAAGGCGTTGATCTCTCTTTTCTTCTATTTTTGGAGCTGGTTTCACAACATAGTGGTTGTGGACAAGTGCACTCTATCAACATAATTGTACCCAAAAACTTGTAACAAGTGTTACAACTGGAATGTATGTCATAGTGCAGCATTATGAAACATAGTGGTTGTGGACAAGTACACTCTATCCACATATAGCCAAGAGGTAAGCAATAGAACCCAAGCAGCTTCAAGGAGGCTAGGAATGAGCTTTATCCTTGACATTAGAATGGCCTACCAATAAAGATTCCTAAATAATCAAAAGCTAGTCTTTATTGAATTATTACAAGTATACCCATCTAAGCATTATAATAATGTAATCAACTATGAAATCAAGTAAAAAGATAAAACTGAAACACGTGTTGGAACTTACACTGATTAGAACATCTATGATGTAGCAGTCTGATATTAAGCTTGGTCATATTGAAATTAAATAAATTTATAAAATAACGTTCTTGTGCAACTTGATCCAAATTAAGGGCCAACGGTTCAATGATTTCAAGAAGGTATTCACTGTTACTTTATGATCTACAATGAAATAGGATAAATATAATTGAAAATATGATACTACAAAGTCTAAAGAGATATCAATCAAAACCTTTGTGCAAAAACTATATAAAGAATTAACACAAACAACTGTGCCAACAACAAAAGCTAATATGAAATTGTATGAAAAATTGATTGATAACAATTTTGTTGCACAAAAACAACACACGATGACCTCTACAACTATGGAGTCTGGACTACAAGTCGAATGAAGGAATCTTTCTAGTCACACTGCTATGAAGTTATGGAGCTCCTGCTTGACCATACGAGATCTACCTTTCAATTGAGACAAGTCTCTATGGGTTTCCTCTTCACCATTTCTCTTCCATGTTAACTGCACATTGTGGTATACAGGATCCTTTAATAATAAGGTCAAGGTTCTCAAGTCATGTTCTGTCGTTTGGGTTCGTTTACCAGTCTCTTCCTCTATGTTTCCTTTAGTAGAAAAATATGCACACAAAAAAACTAAGAAGGGTGCCATGATTGTAGGGTACATGCTGAGGATGAGGCATCTAGTAGTTTCACTCCTTCCTTTCAACAATTACAATTCAAATCTTATTTATGAATGCGAGTATCACAACTTGGAAAAACTAATCCAAAACCAGATCACCTTGAAGAACATAATTTCACATTATGGAAAGAAGGTCATATTAGTTTTTGCAACAAATATGGATACTTGTACTTGAGATGATCAGATAATGAACTTTAGAATAATATCAAAAAGCCTTCAGTAGACATTCAATTCTCATTTGAAATGGTAAATAACCTTTGTTATTATATATTGTAGACACACTCTACCTTGCAGAAATCACCTTTAATAAGATGGAATAGACATCAAATTCATCAGATTTCAAAGAAAGGGAGATGAATAACCAAAATTGTTTTAATTTCCAGAATTTTCTTATAGAATTATTTTCAAAATGGGATTTTACAACACAAAGCATCTTGATTCACATACGGTAATTGGGTAAAAACCATTTGAAACAACATAAACAACATTCTATGTTCAACAATCAGGTAGTAGTCGACAAAATAAGTTCAGCAGTACATAAAATATATAATTATGTCCTTTTAAATAACAAAGTGGTCTATACAGGATTTGGATGTAGTTTCTAATTCCTGAAACTTCAAATACAACACATCAAATGACAAAGCCTCTTTGGATAGAGCAACTTGACAAAATCAAGCTATTCTTGAGTGGACATTAAAGTTAAAGTCCAATCAAATTTCAATTGTGCTCCACCAAGAAGTTGCTTTCCAATTATCTTTTGCTATACAATCAAGTTCTCAACTGCTCTTGGCATTCCTATGCTTCACTTTGGGAAGAATAAATCTTTATATTAGTTACACGCAATGTGATTAAACATGTTCCCATTTCTTCCATTAAAGGGTATCATATCTACTAACGCATAGAAACAAACATTCTATCATTCCATGAACTCCTCCATTAGTCAAGTTCTCAACTGTTCTCAACATTTGAGAGCCTCTGAGTGTAAAGGAAAGATTTTTATAGTGGTTAGAAAAAATGTGACTTAAATATGTTCCCATTACCTCTTGATTAAACAAAATAATATCTACTAATTTGTAGCAACAACTACTCTATCATTGCACAAACTCTTCATTCAATAAGTTCTCAACCACTCTCAGAATTATTGTGCTTCACGATGGGAAGCACAAATCTTTATAGTAGTTAATAGCATTGTGGTTTAAATGTGTTCCCATTTCCTTTTTATATTAAATGGTATGATATCTGCTACTTTGTAAAAACAACAATTCTATTATTCGATGAACTCCTCCATCAAGCCCTAGGGTTCATAAAAACAACAATATAGTTAAAAATGTAGATAGGATAAAATCAATCAATCTAGAAACTAATAATTCTTTGAGCCCTTATACTAGAAGGATGAAATAACAAATGATGTTACAATGAACTTTTACAAAAGTAGAAAATACAAACACCTGGGAAACAAAAGTCTCTACTTCAGTCCATTTCAGCAAATGCATTGAGTTAGGTATCAGTGATGTTGACTGATCATCAAGCAAAACTTCACTAATATCATCAACCACGTGGACCTTAATGTATGGATCTTTTGGGGGGATCATATCCTGCCAAAATGTTCAACTTCATCATGAAATAAAAAGAGAGCAATGACACTCATTAATTGCAACAAATCATAAGTAGCTAAATAATTTCTCTAATTTGATTTTTTCATTCAGTTCATTCTACTTCTCATTGCAATGGAACATTAATTCAATGGGAGTGTCCATGTAACAATGCTACTAGGTGCATATGAAAAATCTTTGACATTCAAGAACAAAACCATAGAACTTATATATGACCTACCAAATTAAGGTCAAGATCTAATTCTGACATGTGTGATCCAAATATTTCTAAGTAACTCTTAAAATATTCCTTCTCAGAATGGCTGAGCTTCATTTGAATTTCCTATGGAAGCACAACTCCAAGCTTCCACCTTAAGCTTTGAATTATTTTTCCCCGATTGTACCTAACATTTCAACCATGCATCATTTTAGAAGAATAATGGAGACATCCCACTTCTGATAAATCAAAAATTCAAGAAGAAAAATAGTAAAGTAACTTGACTAAAAGTACCAACATTGCACAAATAAAATATGTTAAGACCAATGACTTACATGTAAGACTTGAGACAACGATTATTACGCATCAAAGAAAGGTGATGAACAACAACACCAAAATGGTCTTGGTTTTGAGTTGTTTCCACATCTAGGCCTTCCTCTTGAATTTTTCTGCCATAAAACAAAATAACAAAATAATTTACTAAAATTTTGTCTGCATTTCAATTCAATCATGAAAACATACACAAAATTCCATAAAAGAATAATGATTTAAGTTTGGCTAGGGGAGTAGCATCCTCAAGTCACTCTTGATGTAAGCTTTATGAAAACTTAATGCACAATCATATGCACTTATAAAAGGCTAATGACTTTAGAGCTACAAATTCTAGTTGGAAGTCCCCGAGATTCAAGTATGTTACGAATTTGATAAAACTAATCTATTTTTATTGGTCCTATATGTATATGGCCTAATATTTACATGTAGTTCCAAGAATCTCATCCCAAGGTGCCGCACTGAGTTGGCCTGTGACTCTAGGTCTAGGTTCGGCAAGGTAGGTGTGCTCTTCCTTGGATAAGGGAAGTATAAAAAGGAGATTCTGAAAAGACTTCATACACTGATTAGACCCTCCCTGTGACTCATATGGTTCCAAATTTTAAGTTATATGTTGATTTAGATTCAAGTATGTTATATCCTTTTGCATATATGTATTTGGTGAATACCAAGCTTGATATATGTTTTGCAAAAAATACTTTGTGCCAATTCATGGTTGAACATCAACAAATTGAGAAGATTGCTACAAAAGTATGTGCTCTAATACTTAAATGGCATGACTCATTATGGCTTGATGGTCAGTTTATGCTAGATGGTTTTGTGGATTATGAATGGGCAGGAGATGCAAGCGTTATGAAGAGATATTCAATATTTTGTTTCAGTGTGGGGTCAGGTAATATCCTAGGTTAGCAGGAAATAAGCAACAATTGCATTTAGTTCATTAGAGGCACTATATCAAAACGATATTTTCTAGTTGTGTATTTATATGGCTTCATAAGTTAATAACAGAGTTGACTGATCAGAGTTGAAGTCCATTGTGGTATATCATGACAATGAAAGTTGTATGGGCTACGAGTGAAAACCACTCAAGTCCCCAACTTATACAAATATGAAAAAAAAATCAAAAATAAAATTACAAATTCATTAAAGGATCAATACCTGCGAATGAAAAAAAAACCTATAAACTTGAATCCATTACTTGAAAAGCTCTTTCACCTAATCGAAATCTGGCGACTTTGCTGATGAAGAAGATTCTTGATTGAGATTTTCTCTAGTAAGCCTTGCGTATATCTTTGCCCTTCAGTCTTTACAATATTCAACCCTCTGAATAGGTTCTTCAAACCAATCACCCACATCATCGGTGTTTTCTGAGTGAGTTGGTGTGCAGGGGAGGCTTTGAACGACACAATGTCGCAGGTTTGAAACCCTCGGAGATCCATGCCCACCACCACCATTGATCATTTGGGGTTGAACTTGTAGCCATGAAGGTACAGAGGATTCCTTGAACCTCAAACTCTACAATGAATTGAGTATATATTTACCCTCAAGTCTTTACCAGATTCGACCCTCTGAGCAGGCTCTTCAAACCAATCACCAACATCATCGGTGTTTTTTGAGTGAGTTGGTGTGCAAGGGAGGCTTTGAATGACACAATTTCATAGGTTTGAAACCCTCAGAGATCCATGCCCACCACCACCATTGATCATTTGGGGTTGAACTTGCAACCTTAAAGGTACAAAGGATTCCTTCAACGTCAAACTCTGCAGTGAATTAATAAGGCCTGCCATTGGCTGTTACTTGGAACTAGTATCAAATAAATTCATAAGCCTTGGACTTTCCAAACCTCTTAAGGCTTTAGAAGGCAGTGAGGCAATTCTCTCTACACAATGACGATGTCCAAGGATTTTTCTGTTAGGAATTTTTTTTTGAAGACTAACTCTGTAAGTATTAGACCAGCTAAGCTCAGGCGATAGAGGTGGGGACGTAGATGGTGACAAAGGCGAAGACAGGAGGAGGTGACTGAGAATGCCCCATCAATGTTGAAGTCGGGGAAGATATCAAAGATACACCGGGGGGCTCAAACTCACGATTCCTTCCAGCGCCTACCGAAGCGGTGATCCGTCATAAACCATTGCTGAGGTTGACAGAGAATAGTTCTTTAGAGAAAAAGAAACATGCAACGTCGTACTGCTTCTTGAATTTCTACTGGTAGATGAAAGCCCTGGCAATGTGGAGTATGAGAAAAGAAATAGACTTTATGCAGAAGTCCTAGAAAGGTATGGACAACCAGGACCAATAATATGTTTACACATGTCAATGTATAACTGGATAGAAGGGTGACGAGGAAACTCTCTGATTGGGTGGGGTGAATAGTGTTTTCCCACCCAATATCATAAAGAGAACGCCTCCGACATAAATATAACTGGCCTATAAACAACATATAATAAAGTAATATACTACCTTATATATATATATATATATATATATATATATATATATATATATATATATATATATATATATATATATATATATATATATATTTCTTGTATTATCTATTATTTTGCTATATAAAATTAACATACTCGTTAGTATAGTTCTCTTAAGACAATCTTAAAGTTTATTGTGTTTTAAAAAAATAATACTATAAAAATTAAGATAATATATTACCTTTTATCTATTCTTTTGCTATGTTAAATTACATATTCGTTTGGTAAAGTACTACTATTAGTTTTAAAAGTTAAAAGTTTTTGTGAAGGAACACAGTCATAAAGTTTAAGATAATATAATACTTTCATATCATGATGCTTAACTTGCTAGCACGACATTGATATAAAGTTCAATCACATCCATATGATAAATCATATCCTATGACATCCAAATTATGGATAGCAATGTTGTAAGTTAGTGAACCCCTAGGTACAAATTATTTCTTTAATGATATAATTGATTTTTCCCCATATATTATATATTGATTATAAATTGTAATTATTATTTTATTTTTTTAAATGTAATATTAATATTAAATATTAATTGAATAATATAAATATTTTTAATATATATATATATATATATCCTTTATAATTTTTTTAAGTGTTAAAATAAATATATATTATTTAGAAATATTTTTCAATCATATTAAATTTAATAACTAATTCAAATTTATACTTTTCATAATGTCCCATATCGAATGGAAAAACACAGAAAAGGGGTGGGAGTGGTAGTCCCATAATCACCCCAAGCAATCGAAGGGAGGTGTGGCTACCGCCCTCTCTCTTTTAGACAAGACATGGAATATAAAGTTGTAGCTTCCCCAATTACAACATTAATTGCAGCGAAATGAAAATGCACAAAGTAGTTAATCCTTCAACACACGAAGTATTTGATGAAGTAAAAGGCTCATTATGTGGAAGATAGCATTGTGAGGTTTAGCCCTTGATTTTTCCTCGTTAATTTTGCAAGTCTCAGAGCATGAAGGTCAGTCAAGTGGGGTAGTTGCACAACTTTGGTGGTGGCTTTATATTTTTTGTTGGGGGAAGGATTAGGTCCTAGTTAAGAGAATTTTTAGGTCTATAATGGACCTCCTAAAGAAAATAATGAAATAATAGTTAAAATTATAAAATAAGAGTTATGAAGTTTTAAATATAAATAAATTAAACTATTTTTTCTAATTGAATTTTCGAATTATCTCTTCATATGTTTACCCAAATGTCAAGTGTAGAAAACCATTAGATGAGGAATTAAATTTTCCATCCAATGAGTACCCACTTTGCATACTTTTGAGTAGACCGACATCGACAAAAATCGAAAATGCTTGTTTTCCATGTATGCTCAATTTTTTTGGATGTGGGTCCATTAAGAAGTATCCAAAGTGGGTACTTGTAGGATGTGAAATTTAACTCCACGTCCAATCAGTGTCTACACTTGAAATTTGAGTAAACCTATAAGGAGATAAGCCAAAAATACAATAAGAAAAAGTAGTTATATTTTTTCCTCCAAAATATTTACCCCTTGGGATGACATCATCATCTTGGATCTTATTGGTTCTTATAGAGTTGATTTTGATGGTACATTTTTTTTTTTGAGACCAATTTTTTACCTCAAAATTCCACTAATTCCTAGCATATCCTCCCTCATTTCGCTTTCGTTTAGCCATCCCTAAACGTCTAGGGGAATTCGTCTACAAGGGGAGACTACTCACAATCTTTCAATGCTTGCAACTACTCCATTAACACTTGGGTATACACTCTTGGATTCACTCATAGTGCTTTTTCGAAATACCATTGATTGGTGTTTTCATATTTATTTTGTATTAGCATACATATGGGTGGTTTTCTCATTTTTGGTCCTTGCCACTAGCTAGGGGATTTATCAATATTCTTATTCATGTCCATCTCTACATTTTTGCTTTCTTTTTTGTTTTGTGTAAGAGGAATTTATTTCGCAATGGAATAAGCAATGATTGAACAGGAAGTTGTTTCAAAAGCTGAAGTCCCAGCCTCACAAGGTGACTCGGTGCTTGATCTTGGGCAGACCCAACATAGAAAAAACTAGTATCTATTGATAATTTATTTCTACTCGTGAAACAAATTTCTTTTGGGAAATTAGTGCTCTTGGAGAGAAATGAGGTGAAACAAAAGATTATGCTTCAACTCAATGAGATTTAAATGAAGCATAGAGACATGAATGAGAGGCTTGATCGCATGGAAATAGAAATCACTAGGCTCAATGCAGCCACTTCTCGTATTTGCTTTCACTATGTATTAGCCCTCCTCTATTTTACTTTCCACATTTTTTGGTTCAGCCATTAGCACTCTTACGGTGCATAAAAAACATTATGTAGCGTAATCACACCTAGTTTTGAGCCATGTTTATGTTTGTAAAACTACTTTTATATTTATTGTAGTTATTATCTTGTTTTGAATACTACATTCTAGTTAAAATCTCTCCTCTACTATTGCTAGTCTACTTTCTAAGTTAATAAGACAAGATATTAAAAAAAGTTAATCTATTAGTGTAATACAATCTTTTGATAATGGAAATAATTTAGTCTACCAAAAGAAAAGGGTATATTTTTCATAACAACTAACTAAGTCACACTTAAATCAAAGCAATATTAACTTTTATTAGAGATAAGAGTTTATCTAAGAATCCTACTATTTGTTTTTGCATTTATAAGAGGGTGTGTTCTTTAAAATGATAAACTCACAATAAGTTGGTAAGCACAACAATGTATAATGTAAGGGTATTTGGTTAGCTATGTTTAATAATGAAGATAAAGATTATATTTATTAATTCAAACTTGTTAACACAATTTAATTATTAATTATTTTTAAATAATTTTAGGAAAAGCATCCATGTAATGTGATATTAAATTCATTAGTTATTCCTAATTACAAGCATAAGGATTCTAATTTCAAATTTATTAAAGTAATTTACAAAATAAAAATATTTTGAGTATTTTGAACATTAAATATTTTATAAAGCATTTCAATAAAATCACAATGTGAGTTATTAATATAATATATTACAATTTCATGATCTTACTCCATATAGTTGGATTAAATCTTCAAAATAACATATTATTTTGAATGACATTTCAATTTTATATTAATAATGATTATTCTTTTATTCCAGGTTTTTAAAATTATACACCATTAATACAAATTATATATCTTATATATATATATTTTTTATATATACAGTTATAACATATAACTACTATTAAAAAGAAACATGCAATTACTACTGTAGCAGATTTCGGAGAATTCTTTTTTTCGTAAGGAAAACGCCGTATATATTAAAAATATATCAAGACATGAGCTACATACGTACTCGATTGAAAACAAGTTCAATGAGATAACCATCATTGCACGGTCAGAAAAGTGTCGACAAATTCATGAGGTGAATTTGCAACAAAGAACACTGTCCGGCACATCATACAGGGGGAAATAATCAACCCCTAGCATAAGGAAAACATACATTTCTGTGAAGGAAATTGCAAAAAGAAAGCGAAAGCAATAGATCTAAATACTTGATAACCAAGCCTTGCCTATACCTCGTCCAAAGTATATCCGAACATTATGACCGAGGTAACACTAATCAGGAAACCTATAAGATGATAAAAAACGCTGTGGAAAATCATGACAGGCATTCCTGATCTGTCAAAACACAAATACATTCACTATAATAATCTGGCTCGCTTGAAATAAGAAGAGGCTCGCTTGTCAGGAAACCTCCGCCACACTTGATCCCGTGAGGCAGCAAAGTGACCCCGATCAGGAAAAGAAGCAATCCTCTGTCTTACAAGAAAGAAGTGAGACATAACTGCAGTGTATGTAGGTACAGCCAAAGATAAAACTGTAAGGAATCCGGCTCGCTTGCCCCTGTGTATGCTGTATCTGTATGTCATATGTGGCACAACTTCAAAAAAGACAAACCCAGAACCACGTCTGCAAACCCAAAAACTGACATATGTAAAACTGTAAATCTCTATGACTATGTTTATAATCCCTATTGGATCCCGACACACTGTAATAAAACAACCAAGATTTGAAACAAAATCGGACAGCCGCTCCATATACTAGCTTCTTGTTCATGGTAAGGGAATGTTGAAATCCTGGACCTTCCTGCCATTCCTGTACCGATAAACCTTTAAGACCCCAAAGTCTGCCCGTAAACCTCTCTTTGACAGTCCATCTGCGCGTGTGTTGTTTTCCCGATATATGTGGGAAATCCGAGGGCATTGCATTCTATTCCATAAATTCTGAGTACGTTCCAGCCACCCACGAAGATGCGGGGAGAGAAATTGAAACCTGTTGGTGACCCAGCCAATTACCGTCTTCGAATCCCCATATATGTTTATATCCTTCAAAGAAAGATCCGAAGCAACCCAAAGGCCCCCCCAAAGCGCCATAAGCTCTGCTTTGTTATTGGAGCCGGGGCCTCCGTTCCATAAGAGGTGAATGCGCTCGATAGCTGATAACTTAATCCAAACTCCGCACCCCGTTGAATTTTCCTCAGATGCCCCGTCAAAAAAAATGGCCGGCAGAGAAATGTCATGAGGTCTGAGACGGTGGGAACAGTCTGTCTCATTATCCTTCAACGTCGGGCGCTCGTCAATCCACCTGTGAATGGCAGTGAAGATCTTATCAATTCTGAAAGGGGCACCTTCAAATATCAACCTGTTCCGGGCCTTCCAAACTTCCCAAATGAGAAAAAAAGGGAGTACGTAAAACTTCGAATGCAATTTCCCCCATTCAATAGCTGCCGAAAGGAAATCCTGGGGGATCCATTGAGAATCCATGTGATAATCACTGAAAATACCCCATAGCTGTCTAGAAATCGGGCAAGTGAAGAATAAGTGTGTGATGTTTTCCTCAGCATTGCAACAGAGGGCACATCTGCCCGGGCCCTGGTGACCCCTCTTCAACAGGTTCTCCCATGTAAGAACCTTACCCATCCATACCAGCCATCCAAAAATCGTTATTTTGGTGGGCAATTTCCAGCTCCAGAAAGGGATGAAATCCAAGGAGACTGCTCCAGCATTACTGTATATCATGTCTCTGTATACGTCTTTCACAATAACCGCGTTGTGATGCATTGGGCCCTTCCAGCATATGTAGTCACCCCCAGGGGCATAGCATAGTCCAGCACCCCGGAGAACGTCTCTGATAGCGTCCCATTCCAGTGCTGCCCCGGCCTGCAATCCTAGTTGTCGTGCAGAATGAAAAATTGGAGCGTCAAATGACCATTCTCGGATGCACTGTGAAAGAAAGTGTATTCCTTTATGCGCCAAAGAGTGGATCAGGTGATTCGAAGGCTGCTGTCCTGATTGTATGTTGGCCATACCCCGCCATCCAATCGGAATGCGACTTCCATTCCCAAAGGACCATACAAGGCGTTGTTGAAAATCCGGCACAATTTTCTTGAAGCTGGCCCATATAACCGATATTTGCCTGGGAACGAGGAAGGCACCGCAGCAGATTTTATATAGGATGTCGCCTTCAATATACTTCGTTTTTATGATAACAGACCATATGTTTTGCCCCGTGATCGCCCTCCAGAACGATTTCATGAGAAGAGCCTTATTAAACACCCGCGCATTCAGTATGCCCCATCCGTTCTGTTCTTTAGGTCGACTGAGAGACAGTAGGCTGCACAGATGGTATTTTCTCTCCATTTTAGCTCCTCCCCACAGAAAATTTGATATAATACTATTGATCATCTTGTTTATGGCCTCTGGAAAGAAGAGAAGGTGGCCCCAATAAACGACCATCTGAGATAGAACTGCTTGGATCATAATCAACCTCCCCCCCATTGAAAGCCATCTGTGCGTCCATCTTTCTATGCGTGCTCTAATTTTATCCACCAGCCAGTGCCAATCTCTATTTCTGTATCCGCATGGCTTGAGAGAGAAACCCAAGTATTTGAATCCCTCCTCAGCCTGCCTAAAATCCACCCCAAGGAACTCCGCAATGAACTGAATCTCCGTTTGGTCACCATAGTCAAATATAAGGAAAGACTTGTCCTTATTCATGTGCAACCCAGTTGCAGATTCAAAGCGAGAGAAAGTGATGTGAATATGAAACCAATACTTCCTATTAAGGCTCCCAAATATGAGTAAATCATATACAAATAGGGAGTGAGAAATGGATACTGACCTTGAGAATGCATAACCCTTCAAAGTACCCCTCTGTTCAGCCCTGTGAATGATCTTGCTGAAACCGTCCATAACCAGAATGAATATCAACGGCGATAAGGCGCATCCCTGTCGAAGACCCCGGCCAGCTTCAAAAAACTCAGTGGGGATGCCATTCACGATAATTGCGTACCGAACTGTTGTAATACAGGTCATGATCCAGCGAATAGTCCTGATAGGAAGCCCAATTTTGAGCAGAATAAGGCGAATAAACGACCAGTCCACAGAATCGTAAGCCTTGTGAAGATCCACTTTCATCATAAGAGCCTCTTGTTTCCCTGCATGCATAGAATGGAGCACCTCCTGTGCAATTGCTATGGCGTCGTGTATGGAACGGCCTTCTAGAAATCCATATTGTTCCGGAGAGATATGCAACGACAAACATCCCTTCATCCTATTTGCGATGATCTTAGAGGTCACCTTATAAATCAGATTGCATAATGATATGGGCCTGAAATCAGAGAACTTTGTGGGATCTGAGGTTTTTGGAATAAGGGCTATAAACGTGGAGTTGAGTCTTGGGGGTATGTAACCTTTGACTCTGAAACTCTCCACGAGATCCGTAATTTCCTTACCCATTAGATCATAAAAATGGACGAAGAATTCAGCTGGCCACCCGTCTGGACCCGGGCACTTGTCGTGTGGAAAGGATTTCAGTACTCCGAGGACCTCTTCACTGTCGATAACCTTGTCCATTTCGGCCACTTTATCAGCATCAAAAAATCGGTCCATATGTTCCAGAACCCATGTTTGGCAATCAGCATCTATTGAAGGATCCTTTCTATAAAAATCAGAAAAGTAGGAAAAAGCTTCCTGTTTAATCTCCTCGGTAGATGTAGCAACACTGTTATCCTGTCTGTAGATCCGCCAAATGGCATTTTTGCTGCGCCTTTCATTTGCTGTCTTATGGAAGAACTGCGTGTTGAGGTCCCCCTCTTTTATCCAAGCTATACGGCTCTTCAGCAACCATGTGACCTCTTCAATTTCGTTTTTTCGGCAACTAAGACGGGCCAAGATATCCAAAGACTGAGTCGCAGGGGCAATCTGAGAGAAAGATATAAATAATTGCTCCATTTGTCTGTTGATCTCAGCAAGTTCTTTTTTAAGGGATTCCTTTTTGGCAATCTCCCAGGCTTTGGTCTTCTTTTTAATGGCCTTCATCTTATATTGGAAACAAGCCCATTGACTGTGAAAGACCTCGTGCGCAGCCTCTGTCCACGTAGTTCTTACCAAATTTATATAATCCGGATCCACCAGCCAGACGCGGTTAAATTTGAACGGTCTCCCCATCACTTTCTGCTCTTCGTGCCACACCAGTTTAATTGGCATGTGATCTGAAACGCCGGACACCATAATACTCGATCTCGGCCATCCCCACATGTCCAAAAGATTTACCTTCACTAAAGCTCTGTCCAGTCGTTTCCCGATGAATGCCCCATCCGCCCTTTTGTTTGTCCATGTGGGCAGCATCAGCGACGGGCGAATATCCACCAGCTTGGCATTGTTGAACATATCGGACAAAGTCTGAGAGAGTGGGTCTACTCGAGCCATCTTACCCCATATTTCCTCAACCTTAAGAGTAAAGTTCAGATCTCCCATTAAAATGAGATTAGGCAGAAATAATATATTAGAAATCAGCATTCTGTGCCAGAAATGCTGACGATTTACATATGGCGCGTATAGGTTCAGAATGTATAGACGCTCCGCCCTGCCTCTGATATAACCTTCCAACAAAATACCACCAAAAAAACTATAGGCCTGAAAAGTGGCTCGACCGGGGTCCCATATTGCTATCACCCCGCCAGACAGACCATCAGAGTCCTTAGCAACCGCCTTCCACCCTTTTTTTATGTTTAAAAGAACCTTAATAGCGTTTCCCCTACCACACATAGTCTCTTGTCCCAGGAAAATTGCTGGATTTTCAGTATTAATTAAATCTCTAAGGCAAAGAATTTTAGAGGTTTTGCCCATACCTCTGATGTTCAAAGAGAGGATGTGAGTCATGGCGAAAACTCTGCCTACGCGGGGAAGCGATGTCTAGCTTGCAGGAGTAGCCTTACGTCGCTAACGTAATGGACGAGAATATCGCTGGTTTGTTCTCTCATCGACGATGATGAATACCCCGCACAGTGTCGTTCAGCACGGAGATCAGACCTGCAATTAAATTGAGGTGACCATCCAGCTTAATACTCATCATTATTTCACAATTGTGTTTATTCTCGAGTGAAAGAAAACCCAGAGCTTCTCCTGCCTTCTTGACAAGTTTCTCTATTTCATTGTTATTACTATCTATCTCTCGGAAGAAGAGGGAGAACAGGTTATCTAGAACTCCGCCAGTACCGCCGATGCTCTCACGGCCCTCCTGTTCGCGAGCAAGACTGGTCAGAGTGTTGATTGCCAGGATTTGCAGATCATAGTTCAATTCTCTATACTGAAGAACGTTTCTGTGATTTCTTATGGTGAAGACTATCTCCCAGATCCCTTTCCTCAGGTCCTTCCCTACCGAGCCTGTAGTAGTTGCTAGCTTTTCCACGAGCTCTAGAGCGAGCATTGTCGTCCCGATTTCCAAAGCGTCGGGTTTTAGGTCAGTGAGTGCAATAATCTTAGGAATTAGCCCTCTGCAATTTCCGATTTTTATGCCAATTTTTTCAGTATGGTGAACCCCATATAAAAATGCCTAAAACCTTCTGGACTTGAATGCTTCATAGAGTAGAGTAGAGATGCTACAGATTCCATTTACCCAGCGATGGCGGTCACCCGAATGCAATTCTATATATTCTCCACCAATTCCGAGATTATCTCTACAACTGCTTTTCAAATCTCCTGTTCCTGATCGTCCTTCAAATTCACCTCTTGACCACATCTCTCATGATTCTAATTACCCTCAAATTATCTTTCTTATACCGCGGATCCTTTACAGGCAGGGATAGTACTCGAGCGCACCTGAGTTGTCCATCCTAACTATTGGATCGCAACAACTCAACGTTGTGTGATAGAAGTTCTATCTTCATGCTGTCGAAAACAGTCAATGTCCAGCAAAAATTTGAAGGATGGAAAATTATCTTGAAGCTTAAAAACATTATCTAATGTCACTAGTCCTTAATATGCAAACTATAAAAAAAAATGTATTGATGTATTTATAAAATTATTCAGATTTATAATAATTTTATATATACTGAATTTTGGTGATTTTTACTTTAAAATTTGAGCTAATAATTTTTATAAAAAATGGAAATTGACAATTTGTTTTGGAAAAATCATGGAAAATTAGTCCACCTACAAATATTAGCCCCTAAAAGTTTCCATCCCATTAACTCACCATAAATATGTGACATAGAAAAATCCTTTGAGAGTGACGATCTCAGATTTTTCAAAGCCGTAATCGTCGTTCACATTAGCCCCTAAAAGTTTCCATACCATTAACTCACCATAAATATGTGACATAGAAAAATCCTTTGAGAGTGACGATCTCAGATTTTTCGAAGTCGTAATCGTCGTTCACATCATTGAGCAAGTTACATACAATGATCCCCCACTTCCAGTAGGCCTTTTCGATTAGAGAGAAAAATGATTTGGTGAAGGACAAACTGTAGAACATTTTGAGAGCCAATTTTGGATTATTGGGATCGCTACATGAAATTATATCTAAGTCGTAGTGAAGCAGTAGTAACTGATAGAGAGACAAGCCGACACATATTGAATCGGACAACAACTGCAGCCATAAGAGCAACGTGATCTTTGGCGTTGGTGGAGTTCCCTTGCAATTTATCATGTATCTCAGATTTTCCCTCGATATCAACATTGTCTCATGTTGCCAATCGACCTCTTGGCTTCAGATGAAAATGCGAGCACCTTCAATCAATAATATTATAGTGACAACCCATAATTCTATCATTTATAAAGATGATGTGAAGCCTTCGAGGAGGATGACGGTGGCCCAGATGAAAGCCAGCTTGCCGATGCAGCTGGCTACCTTCTCTAGAATGGAAAGCTTAATGGAAAACAAAGTTATTTTCATCTCCAAAAGTGCTCCGTTGTCATTGTAAGTCTATGGTTCGGATCTAGGCATAACAACCGGAAGGGGAAGTACCCCATTGTCATTGTAAGTCTCTGGTTAGGATCCAGGCATAACAACGGGAAGGACAGTCGGTGAAATTCCTTCGCCATCCATCATTATACAATATCTCTAACCGATTATGGAATTTCCGCAAGATCGGCTCCCTCGCGTTTAATTATGACTTGTCCACCGATTGAAGCCCCTGGTGAATGTAAATCTCAGTAATTACTCCTGTTTTACTAGCAACCTTCATATGAATTAACTATTGTGTTTTTGAAATCATAATATAAAGTTTGGTTTGTTGCCATATGGTTTTGGAAAATTTCATGTATGGTTTTTATGACAACCACTATGTTTTACTCTGTTTCAGAGTGAGTACATTTGTTGGAAATTTTTACTCCATTATAGTTGCGCAAGTCAACTTATTTTAATCTCCGCCACTCTGTATTGAAAGGAAGTATCCTCGACTTTATTGTCTCCAATCTTTCCGCAACTGTGTGTTGAGGAAAAATCCCCTGTAAAGATATTTTCACAACTCTATGTCTTGAGGAAAATTCCCCTCTATCAACTTTTTTTTAACAACGTTGATCCATAAATGTTAATCGCAATCAAAATACTTGCTGAGAATTTGTATTTCTAGTGAAGCTTAAGTAATTCTCGTGATCGTGAAGTTTAGGTCACACTCAATTTATGTAATATAGTTTGAGTAGGCTTAATGGTTAAGAGCATGTGTTTCGTCCTAAGAGGTCACAGATTCAATGGCAGAAACATTTATCTTAGAGATGATCATGCACATCAGATCAAGGGATATGGAGATATTCCAGTGACTTTACCAAATGGTATTGGCACATTCATAATGTTATATATGTTCCTAGGATCAAGAAAAATATAATATTTGTATCTACAATCACAGATAATAATGTGAAGGTTGAATTATTTAAAACACATTGCATAATAAAGGAATTGTTGGATCACTACAAACCCGTTTCTTCAGGGGTCACAGTTGGAGACCAGTACAAACTTAATGTCACAAGCAAGAGTCATAAGGCATTGGCTTCTACAAGTGTGTCAATAGAAATCCTTTTCCACTAAAGGTATGGTCATATCAATTATCATATTTTTTTATTGTTGTGGAAACAAAGTATGGTTGAAGGACTCATTATGTTAAAGAATGAGTATGTTGTTTGTAAAGGATGTGCATTAGGAAAAATTCACAGAGATGAATTCCCCTCTAATTATGATAGGATAAGAATACATGTATTAGAAATTGTGCATTCTGATGTTTGTGGACCAATGCAGACAAGATCTCTAGGAGGTGCTTATTATTTCCTATTGTTTATTGATGACTAGACAAGGTACACTTGGGTGCACTTCCTTAGGAGAAAGAATGATGTTTTTTATTACTTTAAAGAATTCAAAAATAGGGTAGATAAGCATATTGAGAAGTTCATAAAAATTCTTCGTTCAGATAAAAGGGGAGAGTACATATTGGGGAACTTCATCAAGTACTGCAAGGGTCATGTAGTAGTGCAACAATTTATAGTACCCTACACTCCACAGTAGAGTGGTGTTGCAGAAAGGGAAAAAAAATGTTGTTTTAGTGTTCAGAGAGTATGATCAAAGGTAAGAATCTCTTAAATGATTTTTGGGCAGAATCTATTCGCATTGCAGTTTATCTAAAGAACATAATTCCAATAAGGTATCTTGATCTCAATACCCCATCCAAAGCCTTGTATGGTTTTAAACCAACAATTCATCATTTGAGGGTATTTGGATGTATGGCCTTTGCACATATTCTGAAGGAGAACAAAAATAAACTTGACACTAAAGGTATCAAAAGTATTTTTTTTAGATATTGTTCATAATTTAAAGCATATAAAATGTTTGATCCATCTACTCAAAAAGTATTTGCAAGTAGAGATGTAATTTTCCATGAACACGTCAATGAAGGAAACAAGGACAACAACTGTGAAAGGTAGCACATACAGTGAGCAGTAGATGATTGAGGAAGAATCTAGTGATATGGAAACTACCAACATTCAGAGCTCACCCAGTGTTGGATAAGTATCTTCAGAGAATAAGAATGAAGACAATAATGTTACAAGGAGATCTTCTTGATAGATTCGCCTACTTGAAAGGTATGAGGACTATGAAATGACGAGTATTGTTTTGAATGTCATACAACCCATGAGTTTTAATGAAGCTAATGAATATGAAGAATGGAGAAAATAAATGAAGGAAGAATATGATTTTATAATTAAAAACGAAACCTTTAAATTGACTAAATTACCTCAAGGTAAAGATCCCATAAGATGTAAATGGTTATTGAAACCCAAGTTTAAAGTAGATGGAAATATAGATAAATATAAATCTAGATTGGTGGCAAAAGGTTACTCACAAAAATATGGTATTGACTATGAGGAAACATTTGTACCTGTAGCTAAATTAAATACTATTACCTTGGTAATTGCAATAGCTACCATTGGAACGTGCACCAATTATATATAAAGTCTGCTTTTATCAATGGTGAAGTGTATTTGACACAACATGAAGGGTTTGTGAAAAAGGGGCATAAAAATTTAGTTTACAGATTAAATAAAGCTATATATGGGTTGAAGCAGACACCCAGGTTATGGTATAAGAAGATAGATTCCTTCTTTCTTCAGTACGGTTTTATGAAGAGTCAAAGTGATCAAAATATGTATACCAAATTTGATGCAAAGGGGTGTGTAGTACTGATTAATTTTTATGTTGATGATTTAATTATTACAAGAAATTTATTTCAATTAATTGACAGAAGTAAGACACAAATGTCACAATTATTTGAGATGAAATATATTCGCGAGTTACATTACTATCTAAGTCTTGAATTTTGGAGAGATGTTGGTCAAAATTATGTTTCTCAGGGTAAGTATGTTAGAAAATTTCTTAAGAAGTTCAAAATGGATGAGTGTAAAATTGTGTGAGTTCCAATGCAACAAAATGTGAAACTTCACTTTGATGATGGCTCAAAGGAGGTTGATGGTACAATGTATAGACATCTAGTGGGAAGGTTGAATTGTATTACTACAACTAGACCTAACATAGAATACTATGTTAATGTGTTAAGTCAGTTTATGGCGAGACCTCTAGAAAGTCGTTGGAGAGCAGCAAAAAATGTACTTAGGTATCTTAAGAGAAAAAATGATTTTGGTCTTAAGTTTACTGATTCATTTGATCTTGAGTTGATAGGTTACTTCAATTTAGATTGGGTTGGTAATCCGAATGATATGAGATCTACTACAGCTTATAATTTTAGCATTACATCTGAGATTGTTTCATGGAGTAACAATAAGCAACCAACTGTATCATTTTCATCTATTGAGACAGAATATAAAGCTTTGTGTGCAACAACTTGTGAAGTTGTTTCGTTTGAGGAGAGTTTTTCTAGATGTTGGAGAAGAACAAAAGAAGGCTATTGTGATAAAATGTGACAACCAAAGCTCAATCAAGTTGGAAAACAATCGAACTTATCATGCAAGAAAAATGAATGTTGATGCTTAGTTTCACTTTGTTAGACAGAAGATAAAGTCCAAAGGAATTTTTCTTGAATATTATAATATTTTTGAAAATGATGCTGATATTTTCACAAAGTTCCTTGGAAAGATGAAATTTGAATTGTTTAGGGATATATTAGGTGTGGAAATTAATCCTTTCTCCTTTAAGGGGGGGATTTGAAAATAATGGAGAAACCGTTAGTTAGGTTTATTTGAATTTTGGTTATAATTAACAACTAGATACTATTTCTTCAGAGGTTGTTTCATCTCACTAAGTAAATGCATTTGAATAAGGTATGTACTGTTTCGATTTATCATTTAATGAAATGAAGGGTTGTGGAAGCTTTAGGGGCTCCTCACCTGAGAGTTGTGAGTTTCATTCATTTGTCATTGTATTATTTAATTTCAAATGAAAATTTATTTGGAAATATTTAATTTCATCATTTTATATACTATAATGAATTTTTTCATATTATTAAATCTACACCATCCATAATTTTTTATTTTTTAAACATTGGAAATTTTGGAAGGCTTATTCCAAAATAGACTATCCCTATAGATGTAATAAATTTTTTGGGGATAATACAAAATTAAAAGGTTGATAAACATTGATATTCATAAAAAAATAAAAAAATAGGTGTTATTTAATTTATGGACCATCATCGCATACACTTTAAATTGGAAATTTTCGTTAGGAATTTTGATTCAATTATTAAATTGTGTATACGAAAAAGAATATATATGACCATTTGTACATTTTTATTTTTTCTAAATGTAAAAATTCTAAAAGTTGTGTCCCTAAATAGACTACAGCTATCAACTATTAGTATAACTAGCACCACCACTTTTACTAATGCAGTTGGTATATGTCGAACGACATCATTTTCATACGTAGATTGGGGTATAAAAGGAGGAAAGTGTCATCAATTAGCATATATAAACCACATTAGTAAATGTGGTTGTGCTAGTTAATAGACGACGTGTGTGGGGTGGATTCATTGGCCATGGCTAACCATGGTTGTCCACAGTTGATGAGGTTGACCATGGTTGTCGAGGGTTGATGAAGTTGATCATGGTTGACAATGTTGACCAATGTCGAAGAGGATTAATGAGGTTGATCATGGTTGATGAAGTTGACTACCGTTGGAGAGAGTTAACCAAGGTTGACCATGGTAAACCATCAATATACCAATGTATTATTGTTACATAAATCTAATACTATTACATTAAAGTTAACATTGTTACACTATTATATTAATATTGACCATGGTTGACCATTATCAACCACGATTGATAGTGGTCCATGATACATTAATATTAATTTTAATTACATTATTTTTACAAAATTGGTTGCATTAATAGTTGAAGTGAGTTGATCAGATTGTGTATGCTTCACATGGTTGTTCATGGTTGAAGAGGGTTGACCATTGTTGGTCAAAGTGGACCATGTTAACCTTATTTAACCCTGGTCGATAATGATTAAAATGGTTGACTAGGGATTAAGACAAAAGATTATGGTTGACTTTGGTTTACCGTTACTGTCGATGGTTTCCCATTGTTACATGGTTGCAATAATGTAACATTAATGTTGACCATGGCCAAACATGCTCAACCATGCAATCTTACATTAATCTTACAAAAATGGTTACATTAAGGGTTGAAGAGGGTTAACGGGGTTGATCATGGTTGATGAGGATGACCACGATTGACAAGGTTTAACCTTTGTTTCTTAATGGATACCATGGTAACCTTAGTTGAACATGATTAATAATGATTGATATCATTTGATCATGATTGATAGTGATTACCACGATTGACCTCCACTGACCATGATTGATAATGATTGCCATGGTTGACCATGAATAACAATGGTTACGACAATTGATCACTGATTAAGGGAAATATTATGGTTGAAATTTAGTTATCATATTGATCATGGTTGATGAGGTTGATAACAAATGAAGAGAGTTGACTCTAGATTAACATAGTTGACCAATTTTGACCATGGTAAACCATAAATATAATAATGTATTATGTTACATTATCTAGCAATGTAACATTAATGGTTTCAATTGTTATATTATTACATTATGTTGACCACCATGTTGATTTTACATGAATTTTACATGAATGTTACAAAAATGGTTTCATTACCTGTTCAAGAGGGTTGATGACGTTGACCATGGTTAAGGAGGGTTAACCATCATTGATTGAGGCTTGATGGAGATACAATGGTCACCCTCATTAACCCATGGTTGATTAAGCTTGGCCATGGTCAACCTTTGTAGGATGGTGTTGGCCTTAGTTGACCATGATAGATAATGATTACTATGGTTCACCAAGGATTAAAAAAAAATATAATAGTTGACTTTGGTGTACTATTCTTGTCCATGGTTGACTATTGTTACATGGTTACAATAATGTAACATTGGTTTTGACTATGGATAACCATGGCCAACCATGCAATCTTACATTAATGTTAATGTTAATGTTATATTAATGCTATGAAAAAGGTTACATTAACGGTTGAAGAGGGTTAATGGGGTTTACCATGGTTGATGAGAATGACCATGGTTGAATAGGGTTGACCTCTTTTGGTGTGACAATAATATCGCTTTCTTTCATAGCCTTACCAAAATGCGAAGTGTAGAGAATCACATTGAATTAATTATGGGAGAAGGGAATTCTTAAATCAAAGTGCAGGAAAAAATTAAAGAATTGCATCATCACTTTAAAAGGTTGTTAGCTATTGAAGAAGAGAACATCAGTTATGAACACTTCATAAGACATATCCAAAATTTAGTCTCAGATGAGGCTAATGTTGCTTTAATTAAGCCTATAGAAGAAGAGGAACTCAAAAACACAATATGGAACCTTCACCACGATAAATGTCCAAGGCCAGATGGTTTCTCTATTTTTTTTTATCGATCGTTCTGGGAGCTCATTAAAAAATATCTCCTAAAGATGATTCATTGGGTTCATTGAAAATGAAAAATTGGAGGCAATACCAACTCTACTTTCTTGTCCCTTATTCCTAAATAATATAAGCATAAACAACGTAAAATTTGAAACGAGAACTATAAACTGAAAACGGGAACTCTAGCAAAAAAAACCCCAAAAAACATGAAAAACGACCCAAAAACGAAAAGGGTTTATTCCAAGATGATGTTTGTTTTTTTTAGTGTAAATTTGTAACATTTTTAAAATATGGTAGTAAAACCATTTTTCATGTGCCAAAAAAATGGAAAAGAAAAACACAATGGTTGGTGCTAGAATGGCGTACAATTTCAACCTATTTTTAGTAATGGCGTTAAATATAAAATAATGAAATTTTAAACACATTAAAATTATAATCATTTTTATACATCTCATTTAACATATAATATCATTACACTAAAAATCCCTAAAACTCTAATTGTTTCAACCATAATGCTAAAGATAAAATATATTTCACAATTTTTCACCCATAGAATAAAAAAATATTTGATTTTCAAATTTTTTCAACCATGATATTATGAACAAATTATATGACTAAAATAACCCAATTAAACGTAAATTATTTCTCCAAGTTATTGTTGCATTGTCAATATTTTAGACAAATGAATTGATCATAATTAAAACATATAATCCAAAAAACATAAAAAAGACTCATAACTTAAAATATCATTTTCATTGCTCAATGTAAACATCATTTATATCAATTGTCTTACACATTTATTCAAAATCACTGATATTTTCTTTCACACCATCAGAATTCACATCTTCAGATGAATGAATCGATGCAAATGAAGATGTTCCATATTCTTCTCTTTCATCAATTAGTGCCCCATCTGAGTCAACATGCATGCCCACCACTTGAGGTTTCAAAATTCTTGTAGATCTATGACTGGGTTCAGCAGACTGCCATCTCAACACTGTTTCTTGTGGTAACAACCTCTTAATAATCTCTATTGTCTTGGAGTGAAGAGTTCCTCTCTTTGTTAAATTGAAGTCATAAACAAGTATGTCAACTTCCTCCAATTTAAATAGGTCTATGCAACAATGATTTATATTTGTACCCTTTTTGTTTCTCTTTCCGCCAATTGTTTTATCAACTACCATCTCTGGCTTGTACACACTGATGAGATCCATCATTAGACATATTTGGATGGGTTAATGGTCACCTCTTTCCCTTCTTAAATATATTTTTCTTGCATTTTTATTGTTATTTGGTTTTATGATGCTAGTATAGGTGGTGATTAAGGCTAACATACTCTGAGTGCCTAATATGAGGTTGAGTGCAGAAAATCATGAGTAATTGGAATTATTTTTGAAGATTTTATCATAAAGAATTGAAGGAGACAACAAGGAGAAATTATAGGAGTATTTTCCACCCTCCTTAACTCTCAAAGGTAGCCAAACGATCCCCAAGGATTCTATCCAACAATTCGAATTCCAAAGGCAGCCAAGAAACTCAAAGACCAAAGTGCACTCAATCTATGTTTACTTGGAGTCAAGTGGAATCAATCAATATTTTCAAGGGAGCTGTTGGTAGCTTCCATGTAGAATAAATAGAGAAGAGCAAGAGTTAGGAAGAATTCGATTCTATTGCGAACTTTGTTGCAAGCTATTGATATTTTTATTATTGTACTCAACGATTAAACTTTGAGAAGTGTACGAGACTATTCTTTCATGAAATGAGCAGACTAATTTCATTTTACTGATTTAAGTTTCAAAGAGCTAGGCGTGTGGGTTAAGGCCCAATCCATGTGCCTCGGCCTCTCCTCTATAATTGTATTTTTTTTTTTTGCTTGTTGTTAGTAGTTCTACTTCCGATAGTTTCATTGTTGTTTAGTTTTTCTTTCAGTGAGCTCTTGTAGGTTTCATTTGCTTATGAGTAATAGAAAAAAGGAAGAAACTCTAAAAGATGTGGATCAAGACCTCCCTTCTCATATCTGTCAATAGAGCTTGAGGAGGGTGAACATTCCCACATACCCAAAAATTGATTTCTGTTCACTGTTTCTGAGAATAGGGTAGAGTTGCATTACCATTTTCAACCTTCCTTTTGTACTGTATTTTCATGCATTTGTCTAATTCTTTGTGCATGGATCAGTAGAGTTGTTTGCAGGAATAAGAATCAAAGTACCATGGAAGTCCATTTTTCACTTCCCCGCTTCCTTCTCCATCTCTGTTTTTATTCCTCCATCATTGTTGTTGTGCCTCCATTTCCCTCCTATTTCTTTTATTGTAGTTTCTGCCCCTTTTATTCCCAAGACAATTAAAAAATGATGAGAATTTTACCTTCCCACTTTCCTCATCGAAACTCCCACTAATTTACTTCACTCTATCGCAAATCACAAATCCTCCTGGTATTCATTAATACTTCCCACTTCCGAGCTCTGATTGTGATAGTTCATATAAGCCTTCCACCTTACCTTTTCCAATTATCACAAATTTTTTTGAAAACCTTTGGAAACCTACCTTTTCCCTTTAAAAGACTTACCGCAATTCCTTTCGTAAATCACATTTTTTATTTAGTTCCCATTAACACTTACCACTCCATCCGCCGATTGCGATAATTCTCCGTACTCCACCACATCGCAAATCGCAAATCGCATTTTTTATGGTTCTCGTTAACACTTACCACTCCAAATGCTGATTGTGATAATTCTTTGTACTTTGCCACATCCCAAATCAAAAATCGCACATTTAATTTGGTTCCCATTAACACTTACCACTCCAAATGCCAATTGTGATAATTATTTGTACTCCGCCACATCGCAAATCACAAATCACATTTTTTATTTGGTTCCCGTTAACACTTACCACTCCAAACGTCGATTCCTATAATTCTCGATACTCCGACAGATCACAAATCACAAATCACATTTTTCATTTGGTTCTCCTAGCACATTCCGCTCCCAACACCGATTGTGATATCACTTTCATACTCTGCCATCGACCTTACCGCCATGTCATCCCGTCGCATTTCTCATTTTGCAGTATTTATCTCGTCACATTTTTCATTTCACAGTCTTTATCGTGTCGCATTTCGCATTTTGCAGTCTTTATCCCATCGCATTTCACAATTTGTTCTCGCTCTCGAACAACACTTTCTCTACCCCTCTGGCTTTGCGATATTGTGATTGCGATATCACATATCGCATATCGCACTTCCATCCTCCCATTGAAATTCCTCCATAGAACTTTTAAAATCCTCCCACTCCAAAGGATTTTTGTGATATTATAAGTTTTAATAAAGTCTAAACCCTCTTTCACACTTCTAAGCCTTGTTTCATGTGTTTAGCCTTCCTTTAGCACCCTTAACTCCCTTTTCTTTGAACTTCAAGCAACACTTCCTCAGGTTTAGTTAGATCATGGATAGAAGCATGGTAGATAGAGCATAAGATAAGTAGGGTGTGTTTAGCCGATTGACCAAGTTAAGTGTGGTTTAGAATTAGTTTCATTTCTGCCATTCCTTTCTGCACATTAAATTGGTTTCATTTCCGTCATTTCTTTTCTTCAAATTAAATTAGTTTCATTTCCGTAGTTTCCTTTCTACAAATTGAGTTAGTTTCCTTTCTGTCATTTCCTTTCAGCAATTTACTTTCCATTTCTTATCATAGTTTAAGAAATAGCACCCTTTCGTAAAGCAGAAGAGGATGACATGAGCAGAATGCATCTACTATATATATAGCATTGTTACCTCCAAGTTTGTACGAACCCCAGGTTTATAAAGTAAAGTAGGGCATCCCCTGGGGAGTTGCAGCACTCTTGGTGCAATACCAGGGCTCACGACTTTTTGGCATCATTGCTGGGGAGTTTTCTAGTAGATGCTTTGATTTTGTTTTAGCATTCATTTCTTATTTCCTTTCTTTTCATGTTATTTCAGAAATATTGAAAAAATATATATCTAATTTTCATGCCTCGTAGGAGTAAGAATACTCAAAGACAAATCTTTCCTAAAACCCTCACATCACATCCTAGCCACCCTTCACTCTTCTTCGGTGGTAGTGATATTTAACTTCCTATAGGAGAGCCTTCTGAATACTCTGAGGAACCTATTGGGGAAGAAGAAGAAGACCTTGGTCCAACTGAGGGACTTGCTTCACCTATATTAACCATGGATGGGATCCAGAGAGCCTTTCCCATAAGAGAGGCAGATGGGGATACTAAAATGAAAAACATTAGCCCCTTAGCTCTTCCACACTTCCATGAACTTACCTCTGAGGATCTTGACACATTCATTTTGATTTTTTTGTTGTTTTTAGGACTTATGACTACACTTCTAATGAACAGAAGTTGAAGTTATTCCTATCCACCTTTAAGGATGTAGCCTTGCACTGGTTCACGGGTCTGCTTGGGGACAACATCAACACCTGGGCACAAATGCAAGAGACCTTCAACGACAAGTACAGAGACCATTGTAGGTTTAAGGAAACTAAGGATGAGATATTTAGGATGACTCTAGGGCCTGATGAATCCCTAGAGGACTATGAAGAGAGGTTTCAATTAAAATATAAGAGAGCCAACTGTACTCTTGATCCTGCATCACTTAAACTTGTACTTCTTCGAGGGATCAGAGAAGAGATGATAGAAACCTTTAATATGCTATCAGGAGGAGGTATCTTCCAAATGCCTTATGAAACAATCAAAATTGTATTCTGGAACCATTATAGAGAATTTAGGAAGACGATCAGAGCTGTCCAAAACACATCCAATACCCCTTCCTCTTCCACCTCCATAAAACATGAGATTGGAAACATGGTAGAGGACTTCAAGGGTGACATGCTGCACACCCTTTCTTTGTAAATGGACACAATGCAGGTCAAAAGGAAGTGAGAGGAAGCAAAGAGGGCCCTGGCCAGATTTTTGTCCTAGATGTACCCGGAAGCACCCAATAAATACATGTCCACTAAATGTCATAGAGGTTTTCTTAGTCTATGAGGAGAATCATGCCACGGAAAAGTTTCCTCCTTAATTGGAATTAAGGCTGTATATCAAGGTTGGGAAGCAACGCTAGAGAAACCTTGTTTCATCAACCAGAGAAGGCCTCAAGGCCCTCAGCCATATCAACAAGGTATGCAACATGCACCTTAATCTTACTATCACAATAATCAGAGTACACCCATGCAAACTTCGTACACACCCACTCCTCCATCCTGGTCTACACCTCCTACTTAGCTTTACAACCCTCCATATCATCCTTAGTGAGGGAATCAACCTTTTCAGCAATCTGTTCCACAACAACCTTAGTGGAACAATCCATCCCAAGGTTAGAGGCCTCAACACAATCAACCACATGCTCTAATGCCTCCACCCCAACCTCAACCTCAACTTACTCATGCTGCTCCACCTAGGCTACCTGAAATAGATGCACAACCCAATCCGAACCCAAACAACAGACAAGCACAATAGGCTCCTAGTAGAGAAACATCCTATCCAGCTTATGCTATGGAGATACAGGAGGTTAATCTCAGGTCACAAAGAGTACTCCTAGACAACCATCCTCCATCTCCACCTGTAGAGGTTGAGGAGGAAAAGGAATAAGGTAACACTCAGATACAACAACCTCATTTTCCTAAGCGTTTGATCCACCCTAGTCAACACACCCTAGAGGATACTGAACTCCTGGGAGAATTGGAAAATTTGTGTATAAAGATACGACTTCTCTAGGCCATTAAGGATGTCCCTATCTACAATAGGCTCATCAAAGAAAAGTTCTTCAAGAAACCTAGGAGAAGGAAGAGAGATACCCCCACCATCAATGTGGTAGGACAACTGTCTTACCTATTGCTGGGAATGGTGATATTTCCAAAGTACCTAGACCCTGGTAGTCTAGTTGTTGATGTGCATATAGATGGTTTCATATTCCCCAACACTCTGATTGATCTAGGGGCTGTCATCAATTTCATGACCAAGGAAACTATGTTGAAACTTAATCTCCAAGGGACTTTGAGGAAAACCACAACAATTCTGCATAACTCTAGAAGGAACTATTGAGGATGTTCTGGTTACCATTGATTCTTGGGAGTATCCTACAGATTTCTTGGTCTTGCAACCAAAAACCAAGTTTAATGGTTATCCTCTCATCTTAGGGAGACCTTGGTTAGCCACTTCAAATGCTTATATTAGTTGTTGAGGTGGAAACATGACTATAAAAAATGGGCCTTTGTCTAAACATCTAGTGTTATATCCTCCATCCCAGCCTTCCATTGATCATGATCTCCCTATATGGTTGGAGGATGAAGAAGATGAGTTATAACATTGCCCTTATGTGTAACATATATTTTACTTTTAGAGGGGGGCAACTTGATGAATATGAACTCATCGACCACGCCATTCAAAACTAGTCCTCCACTAACATTCCTCTCGAAACCTTAGTCAAAGAGTCTAAAAGCCAACCATGGATGGAAGTGCACTCAGTTGAGTCAACCTCTAAAACCACCAAAGCTATTGAGTTTGGCCCATCTAGATCTCTGAAAATCAATCCAAACCTCTTGAATGAAGAAGAGAATAACCTATGCCAACTTTTGAAAGAAAATATTGAAGCATTTTATTGTGATTACAATGACATGAAAGGGGTGCATACTTCAGTATGCAGACATCACATTTACATCAAGTAAGGATGCAAGCCTGTGAGACAACCCCAAAGAAGGATGAACCCGGCTCTGAAGGACATTGTCAAATAAGAGTTGCAGAAACTATTGGATGCAGGTTTCATATATCCTATATCCAACAGTGAGTGGGTATCCCCTCTTGTCCTAGTCCCAAAGAAAAATGGGAAGTGGTGAATTTGTGTTGAGTATCAAGAACTTAACAAAGCCACCAAGAAAGACCATTTCCCATTTCCCTTTATATATCAAGTCTGAGATGCCCTTGTGAGGAAGAATTTCTTTTCCTTCTTAGATGGGTTCAATGGGTACAATAACATTCAAATCAGCCCTCAAGACCAGGATAAGACTACTTTCACCTTCTCTTGGGGTACCTTCGCTTATAGAGTCCTACCCTTTGGGTTGTTCACTACCCCAACTACCTTCCAAAGAGTTGTCTTGAGCATATTTTCTGAGTTATTCCATGACTCTGTCGAAATCTACATGGATGATTTCACACCATATGGGGATGAATTCTAGGAAGCTCTCTCCAATTTGGGTAAAGTACTAAGAAAGTGCATTGAGGTGCATCTCTCCTTTAGCCCAGAAAAGTGTGAATTCCTAAAGAAATCACAGGTTGTATTAGGACACTCCATATCCCAAGTAGGAAAACAGGTAGACACGAACAAAATCACTATCATCAAAAGGGTACCTACTCCTCAAAAGCAGAAAGATGTCAGGAGTTTCTTAGGCTTAGCTGGTTACTATAGAAGTTTCATCAAAGATTTCAGCAAGATAGCTTCGCCATTATTTGGGTTATTGGCCAAATATTCTGAGTTTATTTGGTCTGGTCCTTGTCAAGAGGTTTTCGAGATCATTAAGGAAAATTTGACTACTACTCCCATCCTCCGAGGTCCAAATTGGACTTTTCCTTTCCACATCCACATTGATGCATCCGACAAAGCTGTAGGGGTAGCATTAGGACAATTAGAGGAAAAAATCCCTTATGCCATTTATTTCATCATTAAGAACTTGTCCAAGGCCGAGCTGAATTATATTGTTACTGAGAAGGAGATGTTAGCCATTTTCCATGCTTTGAACAAATTCAGGCATTATGTAATTGGATATTAGACCTTTTTTCACAATTACTATGCAACCATTGAGTATTTAATGAACAAACCAGATGTTAATGATAGGATAATTAGATGGTTGTTACTTTTGTAGCAATTTTATTTGACTATTGTTGATAAGGATCAAATCTCTTGATATAAAAAATTCTTTTATATGGATAGACACCATGTATCAAACTCTTGACATGATGTGTTGACCATTCGAGCCTTGAGCATCAAGAAGTCGTAATGGCAAGAGGATGGTAGCTCCCATCCCATTTATGTGCCAAACAACCTCAACAATGAGCCAAAGGAGGGAGAGAGTGTTCAAGAATTATATAAATACAAGAGAATGGAGAGCCAAAAATAAGAAGAATTTGTGAATTTTTATGCTACCAAAATTGCTCCAAAGCAATCAAATATGTCATTGCTAGAAAGCATTCCACCATTGGAGAGAGTTTTCTTTGTTTCTTTGAGAGAGAAAAATATTACAAAATAAATTGAGAAGGGGAAATCCTTTTTTATTACTATTGAGCACCATTTCTCAATAAAATCTCTTCAAGTGTCTTTGAAATTAATTTGTAACTCTTCCACTACTAGCAATAAATAATGGCAACCTTTTTCCTACTCAATTGTTTATTTTTTTTCTTCATATGTTTGTCTAATGTTGTTTTAGTTTAGTTTTTTTATGAATTTTTTCCACCTAATTCAATGATTTGTTAGTCCATTTTTAATCACTAAGATCATTCATTTTTTGTATATTTCCTTGTAGGATGAAACCAACTACAAGGAAGGTGGATTTGGGACTCATATGCAACCAAACACACCATACAAAATGGAGACTACACTTGATTGGATTTTGTGATCTAACACAGTTATTTTGTAGGAATTTTATCACTATTTCTCCATTTTTTTTAGTCACACAAATTTTTTTAAGACTTATGGGTCTCTAATGGACCTTTCCACGGCCTAGAAGCCTCCATTTTCAAATTTTTAGGCTAGTCTCGCGACTTTTTGCAGAGACAGGCACATGGGTCTCGTGACTGAGCATGACATAACCCACAAGATACACAAAGAAACAAATTTCTCATTGTAATTTCATTTTATTGAGTGTTTTGGAAACCTAAAATGACTCACCTACACTCCTGCAACATTTTATAGTTCGAATACACTTTAATTTTTGTTTTACCAATCATCATAAGTAGAGTAATTTGTTTATCTTTTACTTTAAAATTGTGTATGTTGCGACTAGGAGTAGTGTGATTAAGAATAACATTAGGCTCTCCCTCCCTTGCATAGTTGTTGAAAACCTATGGGTGGTCTAAAAAGGTTCTATAATACTAGCTACCATCTCCATTTAAATTAAAAAATTACACATAACTTAACTAGGAAAGAATTAGGTGGCCTTATGATCAGGTGCTCAGTGTAAAAGCTCAAAAATAAAAGTGCTAAAATTTGATTGGAAATTGAACGACAATGAATATCTCATTGCCAAGAATTCGACGCAATTCATTTCATTGAAAACATAGTCCGGATAAGAAGATAGAGCATAATGTTCCTTTTCCTATATAGCTAAAAACTTGGTAGAACACGACAAAATGGTGACATGGCAGCCCAATCAGCAGAACAGGAATATTTTGGGAATATTCTTCAGTTTCGCCCAATGACACTTTGACAAGTGTCACTATAGGATTCGTCGGTTTGGATTGGGAAGGTGAACTTTTTTTTAAAGTCTCCAAGTTCGAATTTGTTGGTTTAATAGTGCATTTTAATTACAAGGTTGAATTAAATTATATGTGGGTCTAATTTTTTTTTGTATAGTCGAATGACTATATATAAACCATAGTTGACACATATATATTAAAACTGGGTGCATATTATTTTTAAACCAAAGTCCGAAGACCTTGGTTAAATTATGGTGGGAAAAACATATGTAATGGAGGAGCAGAGGTCGGGTCAAACACGTGACCTCCCCCCACATAACTGTTGGGTCGCCTTTTTGTCCAAATTTTTACAGTTTTTATCAAATAATTATATTCTTGTGACCAGTGCTTTTATCATTATTAACGTATTATGTTGCTAATTAGAGGCATTCAAGGGAAATAATTATTAAATTATAAATTCTTCTTGTTAGTTAATTTGATGAGTGTTTCATGTGTAAATTTCATTAATGAAATGCCTTCTTGGTGGCATGTGAATATGTCTGGTGCAGTAATGAATTTGAGTACAAAGTCACCCCATGCAAGAAGCAGAAGCTTCGACTCAATGACAACTATTGAGAGCTATGTGCTGGACCATTTTCTTGTGATTAGAGATGATTTAGTCGTGATTTACTAATGATAGTTTCACTGAGTTCATTAGCCGAATAATTATATTGTCAGAAGTCTCCATAAGTCAATTTTAACTAGTTACTGCAAAGTTGAGTACGAAATTGTTGTAGGTGAAAATATGAATTTTGTAATCAAATGCGGAAGAATATTGAAATTCCTACACACGGGTTTTGTTCAGAGCACCCTCATCTAGGTAACCCATAAACTGTTTGGAAAAATTTGTTTCCATGAATGAATTGCAATCGGGGGAATATTCTAATGTAAATTTAATCATGTTGAACGTAAACAAATTGGTCAATTCAGATTTGGTTGTGCAGGCCTTGTTGAGCTAAATGAACATCATCAAATGTAGAGGATCAATGCATCCTACGTATGCCAAGTTCAATGGTAGTTCTCCACATCATCTCCATTCATTGTCTGCTTGTTGGTTCAACAACAGAAATATTTCTCACACAAACCACTGGAGCTTTCTGGCTACGCATTTCCTCTGTCAACAATATGATGGAGTCATAGAAAGTTAATATATGGTGAATGATGTAAATAAGGCTCTCCAAAATCGAAAATAGAGATCTGTTCTATGGATTTATTTCCATAAGTTCCATTTGAAAAGACTTGCAAGAACATGCCTATAAACAACATCAAATGCGGAGGTAATAACTCCATTGCGAGCTATTCGATTTCCTCTACCAGCAATAAGAGAAGATCAAAGCATTCCTAGAAGAAAAAATTCCTCTTGTTTTGATTTTCATTAACCAGAATCCTAAGTTTTTATTTTGTATAACCATAAATCCATTAAATTAGGAGCATCGTTGCTGCTATATAATGGAGATTGTTGTGCTTGCATAAGGGTAATGTAGTAGAAAAGAGGAACTGCGTAGTAGTATAGTGAAGATAAAGCACTGTGTAGGAGTAGAGAGGAAGGGATCACATAGAAGTAGGTTGAGGCTAGATCGTAGAGAATAGGAGATGTTGGGATTGTATTAGAACGTTAGATCATGGAATGAAGCCAACGTTATAATACTTGTATCATTTAGTTTCATTGAACGCTTTTGTAATTTGATTCCTGTAATGTAATTCAATCAAAATTTAATTTTCATTTTCAGACTATTTTGAATTTATGAGATAACATGTTAATGTAGTTTCTTTTCAGTTATATTAAGCTGGGAGATCAGGCCCATCAATCGGCTCACTTTCTATATTCTTTAGGATTTATTCAGTTGATTTATATAATGGTTTATTTCGTTGCAACTGTAGGTCTACTTGTGTTTGAGTACATTTTTTGAGTTTTGTGCTTCATTTCCTGAGTGTGGTGTGCTTCAATTTCATTCTGCCATTTCCTTCATGTTTAATAGTTCATCCATTTCCTTTATGTGTTATATTTGATTCCACAGGTTTGATTAGTGAGCTTAACGATACTGTTAATTATTTATGTTCTAGAAATTAGATTAAATAAAGTAGAGATAACAAAGTTCTTTTTTTTCTAAATTTCACTCTTACCTTTTTCCAGATATTTTATAAAGGAAATCTATATTCTGAGCTATAGGGATTCAAGAAAAGGATAAAATCAACAAGGGTTTCATCTAATTTGACATTAATATTGTTTGGCACCTATACACAATTTAGATCATTGCATGGAGTTGATCTTAGAATTAAGAGAACTATATTCGTTAAGCATAACTTAATACCAATATTAATATAATTAAATCAATATAAGTAAGTCTCTAACAAATACTCTTGAAGATATTCTCACTCAATAATTTAGAAACTAAATTTAACATTTCCATACACTTGTGATTTCTTTCTAGCAACGTTACTTGCATCATTTGGAAGCAGCATTTTAAGTAAAATTTTTAAAGAAACATTTTAATTATATATTTTAAATAGCTATTTATTTCATGCTTTCATATTCTCAAGTGTAGCTATAGTTGATTAAGAAATTTTTCATCCTTTATTTCCTGCATAGATTATTAATTTGCAGTGTGTTCTCTTGAAATGTCTTGTTTCTTTTCCCGCATGATATCCTTTCTGAATTAGTTCTAGGGTTTTGATTTTACAAATCCCCGAGGCCGTATTCTGGCATATATTGTGCTACGTATCTAATCCGTACAACCGCGAATTGAAAATTTAAATGTGGGTGTAAATCTAGCATTTATACCTCCCAACATTTTGGCGTCATTGCCAAGGAGGCATTGTAGGATAAGGCCTCGTGGTTTTTTATGATTTTTCCCTTTCTTTCTCAATGAAATTTTTATATTCATGAGATTCTCCTTGCTTGTTGAAGCATACTGGATGGTATTTCCAAAAATCTCACAAGCCAAGTTTTCCTTTCTGAAAATGAGTGATTTTATTTACTGCAAGTGGGTTTTGTTTCTTTTACTGAAATTGAGTTTTTAGGAGTACTAATTTATTTCATTAAGTAACTTTGTTTTCCACAATCTAATTTATTCAATTTCTGCAAAGTGTGATTTTCTTTTATGCAAAGTGTGTATTTCTTTCTTTACTGCAATTGAAGTTGATTTATTTTTTTCTTTTACCTTTACAAGGCAACTAGAGGGCAGAGATAACAATAAGACGTGAATGAAGAGCCACGCATCCTCTTTTGCTTGGGGTCACTCCAAATTATGGTTTCTCATAAATGAATATTTCAAGTTTGATGCTTTCCAGATAGCAAGAAAATGTCAAGAAGTGTGATATTATTCAAAGAATTATCTCAAATTCTAGCAGAAGCTGGAATCTCTACTTCACAGAAAGATCATATTTTGGCATCAATTAGGGAAAGGTCTATTCCTCTGAAAGAGAAGACTTATGAAGATCTGGAAGATCTTCCTAAGGAGACCGAGGTGAATCCATTAGAAGTAGAATAGCTATCTGATCTGACCTCCACTTTAGAGGATAAACAAATAAATTTGGAGGATTTGCATGATGCACTGAATGTTACTCATGAATCAAGTGACCAAGAGTATATGGATCCCATAGAATCTTGGTTCCAAATGACTATCAGTATCCACTCCTCATTTATCATTCGGAAATTTGTAGCATCACATCAGTTAGTGGAGCCGGTACCTCATATTCTGGCATTTTATCACATATACTTTTCAAATTTGAACATGAGAATAATTATCCTTCTATTGTGCACATGGATGCATTGGAAGTACTCTTATACTTAAACTTAGGAGTCTTCTTCTTTTTAGGGTAGAGTAGGGTAGGAGAATAAATGAATAAATATGTTATAATGCTATTAGAGATTTGATTTTTAATGTATGGCTCTTAAAACTACTTTTGATCCACATTAGTTGCTAACCCACACATCTGTGACAAAAATTGTTGAGTACAATTCACTCTAATACCTCATGATTTTGCAAAAGTAACCATGATTAATCACTCTAACGATTTTTCATCTAGGATATATGTTTTCAGTTTCCCTTATAAGGTTTTATTGCAAAACTCCCTATGGTGGACCAATCTTGTAAAGATCACAATGGGCTATTCATGAGAACAATAGCATTATCAACTCAAGGAATATTTTAGTCATTATCTAGGATATCTTCAATGAGTATTTAGGATATAGGAATTAGCCAGCAATGATTAACCGTTAAAAACATTTCATGCCATCCTATACTCTTAAGGAGTAGATTTGTCTCCCCACTTATTAAGTAACCTTTAAGGTTAATCATAATCAAAGCTTACAAAATATTTAGGGGAGGATAGGAGGTCTTGTGATGAGCCTACCTACCACGATCATGAGACCTAACATGCATGACATTACTGCTCCTAGTCACCAAACCAGAGTGATGGCTTCCAGCCAAAAAGCTGGAAGACAGGAGGTCTCATCATGAGCTGACCTATTCATCCATGTTACTTTCTGTGATTGGTACTGCCATCATCTGGTTACCAAGCTAGGACAGTGGCCTTCATCTAAAAAGTCAAATAACCTGACTTTGAATCTTTATTTAGTAAATGGGACACAGACATTTTGCTCGGCCAAAAGACATCCTTGCTGAGGTTATAGAAACCTGCGGGTAGCAGGGTCATGTCTGCAGTATTAAAGTTAATTTCATACTATTATTTTATTGGTTATCCTTCTCTTTCCCTAAAACTCATCATTTTAACTCTTGGACAATGGTTTTAAGATGATTTGAACATCATGCTTGAAGTTCTATCTTTCAAAAATCAAGAATCTTTAATGATGTGGTACCCTTAGGGAAGGTTATTCTTTGTACCAGACTAAGAATAAATTTAGTTTTTCATCTAGATGACAACAGAATTTAGAGTGTTCAATAAAGATGTTGTTGATTGGTATCATAAATCACTTTAATTTTCATGGTATTTAGAGTGATGAATTACTCAATGATGACTGCTCACAAGATGTTGGTTGAAAATAATGTGTGTTGATTGTAGTTGCCTCTAAATACATGCTACATGACCTAGGTACAAGATTGTTATAATAGGTGCATGAAACTTGCGGTATTCTTTTTGAAATTTCACCTTCTTAGCAAGAATTTGATTTTTATAATAAGACTTTGGGCAGAAAAAAAATATGGAATTTCATTTGGGACAAGATAACACATATGTGGAACACTCTTTTCACCATAATGTCTACTTTTGGTACCTGATCTTGTTTTATCATTCCGACAATCGATACTTTCACATGGTTTTAGCTGGTATTCTAATAGTGATGTTGCGGGGTAATGAATGCATTACAATATCGGGCATCTTCATCCTTACTTGCTAAAATATTTTCTGACATTTTCCCTACCTTATTTCATATTTTTATAGTTTAAAGGTTTTTCTTGCACGAGGATGTGCAAGAAGCTCAGCGTGGGGGGATGTTGGGCCACCTTTTTGTCCAAATGTTTACGGTTTTTATCAAATAATTATATTCTTGTGACTAGTGCTTTTATCATTATTAACCTATTATGTTGCTAATTAGAGGCATTCATGGGCAATAATTATTAAAGTATAAATTCTTCTTGTTATTAAATTTGATTAATGTTTTGTGTGTAAATTTCATTAAAGAAATGCCTTCTTGGTGGCAGGTGAATAAGTCTGGTGCAGGAATGCATTTGAGTACGGAGTCACCCCATGTAAGAAGTAGTAGCTTGGGCTCATTGAAAAAGATTGAGAGCTATGTGTTGGACCCTTTGCCTAGGATTAGAGATGATTTAGTCCTAATTTACTAGTGATAGTTTCACTTAGTTCATTAACAGAAGAATTCTATTGTCGGAGGTCTCCATAAGTCAATTTTAACTAGTTACTACAAAGTTGAGTATGGAATTTTTGTAGGTGAAAATATCAATTTTGTGATAAAATAGGGAAGAATCTTAAAATTCCTAAATTCAGGTTTTGTTCAGAGAACCCTCATCCAGGTAACCCATAAACCGTTTGGAAAAATTCTTGACCATGAAGAAGTTATGATTGGGGGAATATTCCAATGTAAATTTAATCATGTTGAACGTGAACAACTTGGTCAATTCGGATTTGATTGTGCACACCTTGTTGAGCTAAATGAACAACATCAAATGAAAAGGATCAACGCAACCTACATGTGCCAAGTTCAATGTTAGTTCTCCACATCATCTCCATTCATTTCCTGCTTGTTGGTTCGGCTTCTTCCTTCCACCTCCTTCCTAATTTGGTTTTAAGCTTCTGCCATAATTTGGTTGGAAGCTTCTGCCAATGGGTCCCCTCACGCAAACCACTGGAGCTTTCCAACTATGCGTTTCCTCTGCCAGCAATATGATGAAGTCATAGATAGTGAATATATGGTGCACAATGTAAATAAGGCTCTCCAACATCGAAAATGGATATATGTGCTATGGATTTATTTCTAGAAGTGCCATTTGGAAAGAATTACAACAACATGCCTATAAACAACATCAAATGCGGAGGTAATATCTGCATTTCCAATTGATCGATTTCCTCTACCAGCAGTAAGAGAAGATCAAACCATTCCTGGAAGCCAAACTTCCTCTTGTTTTGATTTTAATCAACTGGAATCATAAATTTTTATTTTGTATAACCATCAATCCATTAAATTAGGAGCAACATTGCTGCTATATAAGGGAGATTATTGTGCATGCATGAGGGTAATGTAGTATAAAAGAGGAACTACATAGTAGTATAGTGGAGATAGAGCACTATGTAGGAGTAGAGAGGACAGAATATCATAAAAGTAGGCTGGGGCTAGATCGTAGAGAATAGGAGATGTTGGGATTGCAGTAGAACGTTAGATCATGGAATGAAGCCAATGTTATAATACTTGTATCATTTAGTTTCATTGAATGCTTTTGTAATTTGATTTTTGTAATGTGATTCAATCCGCATTTAATTTTCATTTTTAGGCTATTTTGAATTTATGAGATAACATGTTAATGTAGTTTCTTTTCAGGTATATTTAGCTGGGAGACCAAGCCATCAATCAACTCGTTGTCTAGATTCTTTAGGATTTATTCAATCAATTGCTAGAATTATTTATTTTGTTGCAACTGTAGGTCTACTTGTGTTTGACCACATTTTCTGAGTTGTGTGTTTCATTTCCTGATTGGGGTGTGCTTCAATTTTTCGTTCCCCCATTTCCTTCATGTTTAATAGTTCTTCCATTTCCTTTATGCTTTACATTTGATTTCATAGGCTTGATTACTGAGCTTAATGATAGTGTTAATTATTTGTGTTCCAACAATTAGATTAAATAAAGTAGAGACAACAAAGTGTTTTTTTTCTAAATTTCACTCTTACCCTGTTCAACATATTTTATAAAGGAAATCTATATTCTGAGCTACAGGGATTCAAGACAAGGATAAAATCAACAAGGGTTTCATTTAACTTGACATTTATATTGTTTGGAATTTATACACAATTTAGATCATTGCATGAAGTTGATCTTGGAATTAAGAGAACAATATTCGTTAAGCATAACTTAATACCAATATTAATATAAGTAAATCAATATAAGTAAGTGTCTAACAAATAATCTTGAAGATATTCTCACTCAATTTAGAAACTGAATTCAACATTTCCATACACTTGTGATTTCTTTCTAGCAACGACACTTGCATCATTTGGAAGTAGCATTTTCAGTAAAAAAATTTAAAGAAGCATTTTAAGTACATATTTTAAATAGCTATTTATTTCATGCTTTCATATTCACAAGTATATCTGTAGTTGATTAATAAGTTTTACATCCTTTATTTCCTGCATAGATTATTAATTTGCAGTGTGTTCTCTTGAAATGTCTTGTTTCTCTTCCTGCATGATTTCATTTCTGAATTAGTTCTAGGGTTTTGATTTTACAAATCTCCAAGGCCATATTCTAGCATATATTGTGCTATTTCTCTAAGTCTTATGACCCTGGATTGAAAATTTAAATGTGGGTATAAATCTAGCAGTTATACCTCACAACAATAACCAAACGCCATGTCGTTAGGCCGCGAACAAGACTTGTAAAGCGGTGGTAAAGGTTTTATATATGTGGTGTATTGGTTACTCTGACAGCAGAAAGGAGGGGGCCATCCCCGCGAGCCAACCCCCTCCCCATATGTCTTTACCATATAACCTCACTGCAACGCCACAACTAAATGTGCTTAATGCACCCTAAACACACAGTTAAACCCACTTATCACTTAATTAATTAGTCATTATCTGAGCAGTTCAGTTGGCGAATTCCCCCAAATTCGGAGGACCTCCATAATTGGCGGGGCTAACTGGAGTTTTCTCTAGTTTTGGAGGCAGCTTACTAGGCCAGAATTTAATTGAGCCGAACTGGAGCATTAATCGACCAAATTGGGAGCAAGAAGAGTCATTCCTAGATGGTTTGGACATTCTAGACACATTGAAGTAGGTTTCAGGAGTAGTAGGTGAATGCAAATAGACATTTTTCACATTTTAGCTAATACAGAGGCCCAAGCCATGGAAGCTAGACCAAGGAGATGTAGCCCAGGAGGGGTGAACTCCTTCATCAAATCAATGTGTTAATGGATCATAGTGATGGTTGGATGTACATGTTATTGTTGTTGTTTAGAATTTGTTTTTCATTTTTTATGCTCTTGAATTTAACATAAAAACTTGATCAATTTACCTGTTTTAACACTCCCAAACACCAAGGAAGCCTATGCATATGAAGCAATATATCAACAAATTAATTATAATTTTGAAGATGAAATTAGCACAGAAAAACTAACATTGAGATTCATATCAAGTTGGTATTAGAGAAAAGGTGGCAAAGGTTGCTTTCTTGATATTTGCTTGAGTTTTGTGCAAGTAGGGTTTTAATGGTTTCAAATTTGTGATGCTTACAAGGTTGAAGTTGGAGAGAGGAGAGGGGAAACTATTGGTTGCAAGTCCTAATATTAGGACCAGAAGAAGGAGATCCACAAGGGCACCATCTACACCAAAATTTCCACTCACAACTGCACTTGAAGCACCACAGTTTTTATCTCTAGAAGCTGAGATTGAAGAGGTATAAGTTGCACTAGAAACTGAGCTTGAATCCATAGCCATCATGTTAGGTTTTGGAGAGATTGAAGGTCTTTCAGAAGAGGAAGTATATAAGAAGTCTTTATATGAACTGACTGAGAGGGTTAGGATCCTCTTTGAAGAGAGGGACACCAAGATGGTTGGAGAGAATTCTAAGTCTCCACATAGAGAGGGAACCTCAGAAGGAAAGAAGGATGAAGAGAAGGATTCAAAGGGAAGTAGAGAAAATCCTCCTCCATCTCCACCATCTTCATCATCATCCTCATCTTCTCCATTAACATCATCTTCCACTTCCACCACAAAAACTGCCCATAGTACTTCAAAAACCACAAGAGGGAAAATTCCCTTACTCAAATTTGATGTCAAATTTGAGCTTCTAGGTAAATTCATAGAAGTTGGAAAATTGGATTCATCAATTGGAGGTGTATTGCAGAATTCGGAACCTTCATGAAGATGACATAAAGATTCAATTGGCTTCCTTAAGAATGGAAGGTTCAACACTTGTATGGTGGGAAGCAAGGAATCAAGAAGAAATTAAAAACTACGGTAAGATCTCAATGTATTGGTCAACTTTTATTGCTACCATTAAAAGGAAATTTTATCCTCTAGCTTACATGCAAAAGGCCATTATGGAATGGTAAAATTTCAGACAATTGAAAGGGCAAAGTGTGAAATATTATACTCATGAATTTAGGACAAGAGCTCTTATTTTGGGTATTAATTTGTATTCTCAAGAAACCTTGCTAAAGTATATTGGGGGTTTTCACAGTTACCTTCGGCACACTATTCTCATGTTCAATCCCACAAACTTAATGAGGTTTGCATTCAAGCCACACATTTAGAAGCAAGAGGGAAACATAATATAGATGAGAAAAGTGATAGCGAGGGTAAAGTAAAGGGAAAGTTTTATGGAAGAGGAAAGAGAAATAGCTCTATCAAAAGAGAGAAAGAGAAACTCACATGTAAACACTGTTCAAAGAATGGCCATGATGAAGACCACTGTTGGAAACTTCATCTAGATTTGAAGCCAAACAAACTGAAAGCCAAAAAAAAGGGGGAAAATGTTGCTATCATTGAACATGACTTATGTTCAGATTCAGGAGATGAAACAAATATTACATCCATGGGTTTGAAAGTTAAGCATATAGAAAGAACTAGTTCTTCCAATTGTTCTAATGTCACTCAAGATGAATATACAAGAATTGAACTTTTCCATATTAGAGTCGTATCAAAACATAACAATATAGGCACACTTTTTGATAGTGGATCTCAAGCTAACCTGATTTCAAAAGACTTACTTAAGAAGCTAAACATTGAAATTGTTAAACATCCAAGATGTTATCCTTTAGGGTGGATATGCAAGAATTCAAACTTGCAGGTAACAAGGAAGTGCATACTAAGATTCACCATCAATTTAAACTTTCTTGATGAAGTTGAACTTGATGTGGTGCCGCTTGAGATATTAGATATTGTTTTGGGAAGTCCTTATCTTTATGGTAGGAAAATAGTATTTCATAGTCATGATAATAAGTATCACTTATTTAAAGATGGAATTGAGTACATTGTTAGAGCACATAAGAATGAGACAAGTTTGTCTCTTATACATGTAGGAGAAATGAAGAGTATAGTGAATGCAAGTTAGAATTTGACATTGTTAATGATCAAACATAGAGATGTTTTGAATCAAACCTTTCAAAAAGATGCATCGAATGAAAATTTTGATTTCATTAAGGTTTCTTATGCTTTTAATGATATGTTTCAGGACTCTAATAGGTTTCCTTTGAAAGGAGGTGAACAAGATGTGGCAGATTTGTAGCAGTCAACATCAGTGTTGAGAAGTGTTGGAAACAAGTTGTCGGTGCAAGAGAGTGAAAAAGTCAAAGAGAAAGCGACAAAGAAATTTTACAAAGAAGGCATGGGTTCCACAAGTGATTGTTTTTGGTTTCGAAAGGGTACATGGCAATGGAAAAGATACTTGGTCAAGAGTAGACGCAAGTACAAAGCAAGATAAGTTAAGAATCACCATGACAACAGTGTGCGAGGTGAGACGATTTTTCACTTGCCTTTGATTAATGCCCAAGGTAGCAACAAGTTTGTTTCTACAAGAAAAACTTTCCACTCTAAAAGTTTATGTAAATTGCAACATGACGGTGTTAACAACAATAAGAGAGGTTCACAAGAGTCAAGGAAAAAGTTGAGTTTTTGTGAAAAGCTTCAGTTGATGAAAATGGGAAAATTTCAATGGATTGTGACTGGAAAGGTGAAGGAATTGTACCCTCATCCACATGATCAGTATTCAAAGAGTTTTTTGGGTCCAAAAGGCTTCTAGTGGGGAGGAATGATCAGGTGCTCAGAGTAAAATCTAAAAAATGAAAGTGCTTTAAATCGATTGGAAACTGAACAATAGTGAAGAGCTCGTTGCCAAGAATTCTGTGCAAATTTTTTCGTCGAAAATGGAGTCCAGGTGAAGAAGATAGATCATGATGTTCATTTTCCTAAATAGCTAAAAAATTTGCATAATAGATTTAGAATGGTGACATGGAAGCCCAGTCAGCAGAAAAGGAATATTCTGGGAATATCCTTCACTTTCGACCAATGACACTGTGACAAGTGTCACTACAGGATTCACCGGTTTGGAATGGGAAGGTGAATTTTTTTTTAAAGTCTCCAAGGTAAAATTTGCACGTTTAATGGTGCATTTTAATTACAAGGTTGAATTAAATTATATGTGGGTCAAATTTTTTTTTATAGTCTAATTACTGTATATAAACTGTAGTCGACACATATATATTAAATCTAGTTGCATATTATTTTTAAACCAAAGTCTGAAGACCTTGATTAAATTCTCTTTGGAAAAAAATATGTAATGAATGGGTGGAGGTTGGGTCAAACCCGTGACCTCCCCCCACATAACCAAACACCATGCTGTTAGGCCGTGGATGAGACTTATCAAGCGATGGCATAGGTTTTCTATATGTTTTCTATCAGTTACTCTGACGGCAAAAAGAAGGGGGCCAACCCCTTCCACATATGTCTTTACCATATAACCTCCCCACAACGCCACAACTAAATGTGCTTAATGTGCCCTAAACACATAGTTAAACTCACTTATCTCTTAATTAATTTGTCATTATCTTAGCAGTTCAGTTGGTGGAGTCCACCAAGTTCGGTAGACCTCCATAACTGGTGGTGCTAACTAGAGTTTTCTCTAGTTTTGGAGGCAATTTACTAGGCCATAATTGAATTGAGCCTAAAGGGAGAATTATTCGACCAAATTTGGAGCAAGAAGAGTCATTCATAGATGATTTGGACATTCTGGACACATTGAAGTAGGTTTCAGGAGCAGTAGGTGAATGTGAATAACATTTTTTTCACATTTAATCTAATACATAGGCCCAAGCCATGGAAGCTAGACCAAGGAGATGTAGCCTAGGAAGGTTACAATCCTTCATCAAAACACTGTGTTAATGGATCATTGTGATGGTTTTTTGTACACGTTATTGTTGTTGTTCAACATTTTTTTTCATGTTTTATGCTCTTGAATTTAACATAAAAGCTTGATAAATTTACCTATTTTAACACTCACAAACACCAAGGAAACCTATGCATATGAAGCAAGAGATCAGAAAATTAATTATAATCCTGAAGATGAAATTAGCATAGAAAAACTAACATTCAGATTGAGATCACCCTAATCCTTGCATCTTTTTTACATGTTTTGAAAATCAATTATATTTTTGGGACTAGGAATTGGTTTTAGTAAGAATCAGAGTAGGCCCTCCCTCCCTTGCACCCTTGTGGCGAACCTATGGGGGGATACAAAAATTTTCCCAAAGCACTAATTTTCCATCTCCCTGTATGCTCATCTATCATAATTAAGAAAAGAAAATGGCCCATAATTCACAATTTTATTTTTGCAAGGAAAAACATAACGTAGTATCCTAGTCTGCACAACCATTAATTTCAAACAATAATAAAAATATTCTTAATCATGTCTTTATAAAAAAAAAAAGACAAGGGTATCATAGATGGTTCATGGGAAGGAAAATGACATTGGAATTAATTAAAAAATAACGAGTAAAAAATTAATAGCCAATAAATGTCTCATCTATAAAGGTAGGAATTTGTAAAGCCAAGATTGTTTTAAATGGAAAAATATTTGGAAACCTTTCATTTCATCTATTGGATCATGCATGTGACTAAGAATGTTCTCATATTATTAAATCTGATTCATCCATAATTATTTATATTTTTGTCAGACCAAAAGGTAACTCCACAAATTGGACACTGAATTTGATAGAGGGTTCTCATGAATATATACATGGAGGTGAGACTATTTGGATTCATTTCCCAATGTATCTTATACTTTCTTCTCTCCTAATTTACACTATTATAAATTTTCACCCAATCCCTTAGGATTAGGTATCAACATTCCCACCATCCCCCCCCCCCCCCCCACCCCCCCCTGAAGGGATGTTGGTGAGTCCAAGCATCGTTCTGAATTTTTCAAACTTTTCTCTTCCAAGCGCTTTGGTGAAGATTTCTGCAGTATGCTCATTTGTGGAAAAATGATGTAGATGGATAGTTTTTTCCTCAACATGATGTTGAATCAGATGGTACTTTATATTGATATGCTTCGTTCGATCATGGAACTTTTGGTTCTAGGCCAAATTTATTGCAAAGGTGTTTTTGATCATGAGTGGAGTTTAATGCAATTGTTTCAGGTGAAAATCTTCTAAGGTTTTCCTGAGCCACACAATTTCCTTCGTCGCTTCAATCATTGCCACATATTCTGTCTCAATTGTGGAATATGCTATAACTGGTTGTTTGTGTGATCTCCAAGAGACAACTTGTGATCCAAGAATCATAGTATAATCTGAATTAGATACCCCAGTTTCTTTTTCTCCATCAAAGTCTGATTCAAAGTATCTCATCAAGCTGAAGTCGACCACCTGTGTATATTTGAGTCCAAAGTTCTGAGTCCCCTTCAAGTAATTTAGAACTCTTTTTGCAGTAGACCAATGTCCTTCACAAGGTTTTTGCATAAACCTAGAGAGGATTCTAACAAAAAATGAGATGTATGGTCTGGTAGTATTCATGTAGATGAGACTTCCTACAAGTTATCTATACTTCGTTGCATCCTCGAATTATTTTCCTTCAATGGATGTGAGCTTCAAGTTTTGTTCCATTGGAGTGGTCAAAGGATTTCATTCATCCATGCCAAACTTGTTTAAAATATCTCCAATGTAATTATTTTGAGAAAGGAATATAAATTTAGGATCTTGAGTTACTTCAATACCAAGATAGTAGTGAACATAGCCCAAATCAATCATTTCAAAACCTTTCTTCAATTCCTTCTTTATGGATGAAATATAAATCTCATTATTCCCTGTCATCAAAAGATCATCTACATACACCACCATATATAAAATTGTTTTCCCAACTTTCTTAACAAACAAAGTTGCATCATCAAGATCAAAATGTTTGAAGTTAAGTTTCAAAATATGCTCGATTAATTTCTCATACCAGGCTCGTGGTGCTTGCTTGAGACCATAAACTGATTTTATAAGCTTGCATACCTTTTTTTCTTGGCCCTTCACAACAAATCCTTCTGGTTGGGACATAAAAACCTTCTCCTTTAGATCTCCATTCAAAAATGTCGTTTTTACATCCATCTGATGGACTTTCCAACCCTTCTGAGCTGCTAAGGTAAAGAGTTTCTGGATGGTGGCCCATTTTTCTATGGGGGGGAGGTTTCCTCATAATTGACCCCTTCTTTCTATGCAAAACCTTTTTCTGTAAGTCTGGCTTTGTGCTTGTCAAGTGATCCATCTACTTTATACTTGTTCTTATAGACCCACTTGCAACCAATTGGTTTGGTTTCCCAATGGAGGATCGACCAGCTTCCAAGTGCCATTCTTTATCGAGGCATCATACTCCTTTTGCATCGCTTCCTTCCATTCATCATGAGAAGAGGCTTCTTTGAAGGAATTTGGTTCAATATCTATAGACAAATTTAGTTCACAATTATAAGCAATATCCATATCAATAGGTGAATCAAAATTATCTACGTCACCTCCATTTTTCCTGGTGGAACTTCTTGTTCCTATCTTTCTAACCTCATCAAGACAAACATTTTCTATTGTCTTTGTCAGCCATTTTTGGGGACATTTCTGAGATGGGCTAGGCTGCTCATTTGACTAAGTTGGGATTGAATAAAGATTCAATCTCCCAATTCTGTCAATCACATCATTCAAGGCGTCATCCATGATTTTTTCTTCATGTGGGGGAGAGAGTGCTTTGAAAGATGATTCCAAAGATTGATTCAATATAGGAATACTCCCTTCAAGATGTTGAATCTAATTATCAAAATCTTGAAATGACTTTGCATATGTGAATTTATCCAAGCGATCAAGTTGCCGCTCAACAACATCGCCAGTCTTCAAAGATTAAATGTATATGCCATATCTAGATACTACAAACTTATTAATGACTTCATCATAGAGACAATATCCTTTGGAGGTATTGGAAAACCCCAAGAAGACACATTTTTGACTTCTAGCACCAAGTTTATTTCTTTGTACCTTAGGTATCAAAGAATAACAGGTGGAACCAAATACCCTGAAATGCTTTACCGAAGGAATGTTTCCATGCCACATTTCATAAGGATTTTTGTCTCTGATTTAATTAGAAGGACACTTATTCTTTATTTACATGGCACATAGAACTGCATCAGCCCAAAACATCAATTTTACAATCTTAAAAAACATCATGGAGCAAACCATATTTAAACTTGTCCTACTCATTCTTTCAACTACATTGTTTTGTTGGGGATTATAGGGCACAATTATTTGATGTTTGATCCCATGTTGGTGAATATAGTTTTCAAATTAATTTGAAGTTTATTCTTTTCCATTATTAGTGTGCAAAGAGGCAATATAAGTTTGCGCGTAATTTTAAATCCATGCATGAAATTTATTGAATGTTTGAAAATCATCAGATTTGTTCTTCAATAAGTAAACCCAGCACATTCTGGTGTAATCATCAATAAATGTCATCATATATTTATTTCCATTTGCATAAGAAATAGGCATGGGGTCACATAAATCTAAATTAATAAGCTCAAGTTTTCTATGTGCTCTGGAATGTGAATCATGAAAGGACTGTTTTCTATGCTTTCCTAGAATACAAGCATCACATTGCTTAAGTTTCCTAGGAATTATAGGAAATCCAGTAACACCATTTTTCTTCAAAAATCAAAGATTTTCATAGTTTAAGTGTCCAAATCTAAAATTCCATAAAAGACTTGATGGGAATGTACCTTCATCATGATGAGAACTGAATGCAAAGTTTTGTGCATGAGCAGAGGTACCTTGCAGCTTTGTGATTCTTCCTTCTTCTATTCCCTTCATGACAAGTGAGCAATCTGATGATTTTATGACCTCAGCCTCTCCATCAAACATGTGAATGGAGTTTCCTTGCTGGCGGATGTGGACCAAGGACAACAATTTTCTCTTAAACTCAGAGAGGTATAGAACCTCATGTAGAAGATCATTTGGAAGACTAAGAAACTTAAGCTTGATTATGCCAAGCCCTGATGGCTTGAGTTTAGATTTTTCTACAAAGTATACTGCTCCATCAAAATTGTCAGTAAATTCTTCAAAAAAATCTTTTCTAAAAGTCATGTGACATGTTGCTCCTGAATCTAGCAACCAATCATTTCTCCAAGAGGTAAGTGAAGCATCAAACGAGTCTTCAGTGACTCTAATGTTACAATGTGCTAAAACATAATGAGAAAATTCAAGTGCTTTACCTTTGTCTCTGTCATGAGTTTTACCTTTTTCTTTATTTCTTTGCTACTCAATTTTATCCCAACGCAGCTTACATGTAGATGCATCATGCCAATCTTTATTGTAGCGTATGCAATGAAGATCAGATTTTTCACTTTGAGTTTTTCTACCCCCCTTCCTCTAAAATTTCTTCTTCCTCTTCCTCTTTGGCCACCCCTTCCTCTGGAAGAATATTGAGCCTGATTCTTCTCTCTATGAGTGAAAAATATAGCTTCTTCAGAAGAAGAGGTGTTTTCTTCTTTCCAAAAGGCTTCTCTCTTTCTACGAAATTTTTCTCATGGGAATCAAAGGTGATATTCATCAGGTTTCCACTTGCTTGCAGTGACTCAAGGTAATGTGAGTAAGTGGGATACAATACCTTAACATAATCTATGAGAGGTATGTCAAATTCTACACCAGTATTTTTAATGTCATGTATGATACATCTTACTTCTAATGCTAAAGCAAGAGGGTCATCATTTTTCGATTCAAGGCTGAACAAATTAATCATTAATTGAACAATTTCAAGTTCTGAATGTGATTCATAGATTTATTTTAATTTTCTCGACGCTTCATAGGCATTTGAAAATGGTGTAATATGGCGACTCACCTCTTTATTTACAAAATCTGCAATCAAGGCATAGGCCTTGCAATTATTTTTTTCCAAATGGAAATCTCTTTGTCTGGGGTGGGCTTTGTTGGTGGATTGTCTCCTTCTCCATCACAAATTCCTCTCCACAACTCATTAAAAATGAGAGTGTTCTTGACTTTCCGAGACCACTCAGGATAGTTCTCCTTGCGAAAGAGAACAATTTCCATAATAGATATGAGAGAATGCATTGTGACTTTTGAAAAAAAATTGCTAGAAAAAAAACTCAATTATGAAGTGAAAATTTCACTCTGTTGTAAAAATGCGTATTCTTTTGTAAAAAAAAAACCAGTTTTGGATTTATTTTTTTTTGCGTAAAAAAAATGAAAAAAAAATATTTTTGTGCAGGGGCAGTCAGACCTAGGGAAGGTCGGACCTGGGGGAGGTCGACCTAGGGAGGGTTAGACCTGGGGAAGGTCGACCTGGGGAGGGTCAGACCTGGGGAAGGTCGACCTGGGAGAGGTGTGTTAGGGGGAGGTGAGAGTGGGGAGCGGATTCCGCAGAGAGGTGAGAGCGGGGAGGGGATTTCACGGGGAGGTGAGGGCTGTGGGGAGTGGAACAAGAAGGGGAGAGAAGAGGTGAGCGCGGGGAGTGGGGAGGTGAGGGGTAGAATGGGAGGTCAGGCTACGAGGAGGGGAATGGGAGGGGAAAGTGGAGGTGAACAGGGGGGAGTTGGGAGGTGAGGGGGGGAGTGGGAGGTGAGGGTTGCGGGGAGGGGAACGGGAGGGGAAAGAAGAGGTGAGCGGGAGGAGTAGGGAGGTGAGGGGAATAGAAATGGGAGGGGAGGTAGTGGAGAGTTGTGGGGTATCATGAGGGGGATAAGTACAGGAGAGTGGGGAAGGGAACGATAATTGGAGTGGAGGCAGCAGAGAGCTGCGGGAGAGCGGGAGGGGGAGAGGGACAGGAGAGTGGGCAAGGGAACGGGTGATGGTGGAGGGAGTGTTGTGGGGGAGTGATGATTAGCAAAAGAAGTCTGGAATAGTTGCAGAAGATCGATGGAGTAGCAACAGGAGTCTAGAGCGGCTGCGGGAGGCCGATGGAGCAGCAATGGGAGTCTAGAGTGGCTGCAGGAGGCCGATGGAGCAGCAACGGCTACAGTGTGAGCCGAGAAAAAATCGAATGCATAGAATTTTAAAACAAAGAAGTGAGTTTTGAGCTCACAAAAAAAAAAATTTGAATGCACAGACTTTCAAAACAAGATTTCCAGGAATATGACAAAATATGGCAATCTGCAAAAAATGCAGAACAGAGATAGGAGGGAGTTACACCAAGGGCAGGAATGCATAAAAAAGGGTTGGCTCTGATACCATGTTAGACCAGGAGGTAACTCCACAAATTAGACAGTGAATTTGATAAAGGATGCTCATGAATATATACATGGAGGTGAGACCGTTGGGATTCATTTCCTAATGTCTCTTAGACTTCCTTATTTCCTAATTTACACTATTATACATTTTCACCCAATCCCTTAGGATTAGGTGTCAACAGTTTTAAAGAATGGAAATTCCAGAAGCCCTATTATGAAATATACCATGCATATCGACGTAATTAATATATAAAAATATATGAATATTCTTTATTAGCTTTACAAATAAAAAAGTTACCAATCAAACGAGAACTATTACTCAAAAAACATGAAAAAACACCCCAAAAAGGAAAAGTGTATGTTCCAGAACGCACTTTTTTTAGGGTAAATTTTCAACATTTTTTCAGAAACAAATTCTTTTTGTGAAAAAAGGATTGAAAACACCCTCGAAAAAAAGAAGTGTTGATGCTGGAATAACCAAAAAAAAGCGTCACAATTTTGACAATGGAATTAAAGATAAAATATTATGAATTTGAAAAATCGTAAAATTCCAACAATTTTGAGACATGATGTTAAATATAAAAATATCATGTCTCAAAGCCTTATAATTTCCAACAATTTTCATCCATCTTCTTAAAGATAAAATATATTGACTCTAAAAAACCCTATAATTGTAATTGTTTTCAACCATAGCATTAAAGATAAAATATCATAGCTCACAAAAACCTTAATATTTGGACAATTTTCAACCATGGTTTTAAAAATCTAAAGTTTTTAACATATTTGAACCATGAAATTATGGATAAGTTATATGAATAAAACATTTTTTTAAAAATGAACAAGTAAATGACAGGTTTATTAATCCAAAAGTAATTTTTATTTTAAAGGCTAAAAGTATATCTCTTTTCAAATATTAGCCTAAGACAACTTATCTAATTGCAACCAAAACCTAAAAATCAACCATCGAAACGGAATTTCCACTTTCACTCAGGCATTAAATTTAAAAATAATAAAAGTTTCTTATACCAAATGTCAACAGTAAATAATATCATGGCAATATCACTGTATAATTTAAAAATTAAACATTAATTTCTATAAAAAAAAATACTTTTAATCAAAATACCAAAAAATTATAAAAATAAATAATATCATGGCAATATCACTGCATAATTTAAAAATTCAACATTAATTTCTAATATTTTCTTACTTTTAATCAAAATATCAACTTTGTTATATTGAATATGACATAAATTATTTTTGTAATTCATTGTTGAATTATAGATATTCTAAAGAGATGAATTCTTCATAATTAAAACATATAATGCAGCAAAAATGGAAATGATTCATAACTTCATGTAAGATCATATGGAAGTCAAAATATTTATTTCAAGTTACCATGCAAACATCATTTACATAAAATGGCTTAAACATTTATTCAAAATCAACCATTCGTTCTAACAAACCATCGGAACCTACATCTTCATGTGATTGAATGGATGCAGCTAATGATGATCCATATTCTTCTTTTTGATCAACTAGTGCTTCATCTAAGTCAACATGCATGCCCATAGTTTTAGGTATCAAAAGTATCATAGATCTACAACTAGATCCAACACACTCCCATCTCAACATTATTTCTTCTGGTAGCAATTTCTTCAAAATCTCTATGTTCTTCAAGCGAAGAGTTCCTCTCTTTTTCAAACTAAAGTCATACACAAATATGTCAACATCCTCCAATTTTAAGAGGTTCGTGCAATGATGATTTATATTTATGCCCTTTCTTTTTATCTTTCTGCCAATTTTTTTATCAACTACCATTTCTATCTTGTACACACCATTGAATGGGTGGGTATTTGTGGCATACCATTGTACTTCAATATCTATAATATCTTCATTTTCTTTAATGACCTTTATAGCCTTGGCAACCTAGAATTTACAGCCAAGTGGATCTTCATTTGCTAACATGGCCATCATGCAACCCTCCTTAGCATCCTGCACATAACCCCTATAAAGGTATTCTATGGTTTCACATTGTGCATGTGATCTTCTAGAACTAATATAGATTTATCTTTCCTCTATCTATGGAGAATTAATAATACCTTGAGACTGTTGTTATTCAACAATGTGTCTTTCCTCATTTTCAATTGGCATATTTTGTGGCCAAATAAATGGATTCTTCAAAAGTGTGTCCTCATTTATTGATATTGAAATCATATCACTTTGATTATTGAAAAAATACTCCAACCAAACATAATCGGCAACATCAAAGTACTCATATGTATCTTTAATACATCTTTTAATTTCTTTGAGGCATTTAGAATCATTTATATCTCTCTTATTCCTTCGTGCATTATGGAGTTCAACAACTGATTGTAATAAAAATATCTTTGATGCAAATATTGGGCACTATGAAATGAACTTCAAAAATGATAAACCTGATGACGACCCCCATTCTGCAACATGTGAATACTCCTTTCCCCATATAAGTGGTATCCCATCAATTTTTTTATTATATTAAATTGGTGTTGGAAGCTAATGTCATTAAGTTGTTCCATGCATTTCTCCTCACCATGCGATCCCATAATAAACCTTTGCATGTCAATAGTTTCTTCTAGCACATGAAAAATGGTCTCTGGAATGTATGATTTCTTAATAAATTCAATTAATGATGGCAAGTTCCCAACATCTTTCCTCCTCAATGTTACTGAAAAATGACTGAACATTTTATCAATATGGTCATGAGTATGCCCAAAAAGAAGGAAATGAACCTCTACCTTTTCAGAAATTATCAATTCAATGAGCATTTTTATATACCCTAAAAGAACTTGATTTTTGTTTTCATGGCTTGTGTTGTCTAATTGTACATACAAAACTTCAAGAAGAATACGAGACCAATGAGTAACCACATCATGGATTATAGTTATGGTAAGATTTTCATCATTATGAATATTTGGAGTTGTGTAGTAACCCCTTAGCAACATATTCCCATTAAATACCATACAACCAACCTAGTGAAACTGAACACAATTTCCCCCCTGTAATTGTTTTGGTGTGCGGACAAAATGTGGCAAAAGTGTTTTCTTTTTGGTCCATATCATCAATTATCAAACCCAAATATTTATTTGGATTATCATAAAACTTCTTTCAATGTCTATATATGTTTTACCTTTCACTTGTTTGTTGATTGTGATGCTCTTGAAGTGCTTTGACAATGGAATATGCACATAAAATAAAAGAGACATATTAATAAATATATTTTCATAGTTGATAACTTTCTAATTTTTAAAAATAATGTTATGACTCTTTCTTCCCCTTGACATTTATTCCTTTTTTCTTTAAGAGAAGCACATGTACTGCGAATCCCCATCCTTGTCTTCTTAGGAATACAAACATTGTTCAATTTGTTCTTACATACCCTTGTAAAATATGAATATGTCATAAAATTACCAACTCCTTCAGCACATTCTACATATTCTTTGTATAAGTTGTAGGTTTCTCGTCTTGAGAAATTATCTTGAATATATGTTGTGTATGTATTTGGCATACAGTCTCAATGCTTTGAAAAGAAGTCTTTCATCCATGACATAGCAGTATTTGCTAACGACCTAACCTCCCGTTAATAACATACTTCTAAATAATATATGGGTTCCTCTTCTAGTCTTTCATGGATTCTTTACAAACGAAAATTACCAATTGAATCGAACATTTTGAAAGCCTTTCTATAGAGCAATACATTCCTGATATGATAATCATAACCTACTAGTGTAGATTGCATGCAACCCAATAAATATGAATTTTGCATGCCTTTATTCATTGAAAAATGTTTTTTCCTTTTCTCCAAAGAAAACTTGAAATCCATATGTTTCAAGAAATCCTTTCGACAACATTCACTTGAAATCATATCATGAATAGAACTTCTGCTTGTGAGATATGTTGTCCTAAGCCTTGTGTAACTAGAATATTTTGGATTGATATGAAAAGGTCTACTCCTACTCCTAGTTCAATATTTTCTTGCAACTACTTCATCATTCCATTATCCTTTGTAGAAGCATTTTCATCACCATTAGGAGGAATATTATACTCACTATCATCATTTTGAACATAGTTAAGAGATTCATCGTCATCATTGCTTGGAAAATATTCATTACCATACTCACTTGAAGAAAAATTTTCACTACCATTAGTTGCGCTTTTGAAACACTAACTCAGATGAAATTCTTCACCATATTCATCCATGCTTTTGAAATCTTCGCTTGGAGGATTCAATTCTTCGTCACCATGAGTGTCTTCGAAATGATCACTTAGAGAAAATGCATTATTCAGTTTCGTGCCTCTAAAATTATCATTTGCAAGAAACACTTCATCCTCCACTTCATAATTGGTGCTCTCATAATTCTTAGGATTATGAATGATTAGAAAATATGACTCTCTATTTATATTCAAATTATCATTTTTAGGAAATTATTCATCCTCAACTTCATCATTGGTGGTCTCATAATCCTTGGGATTAGGAATATGTGGAAACATTGAATCTCTATTCAATGGAAATTCTTCATCCTCCCCTTCCTCAGTGGTGCTTTCATAATCCTTAGGATTAGGCCTAAGTTAAATCTTCGAATCTCTATTCACTATAAATTTTTCATCCTCCCCCTCCCCTTCCTCACTGGTGCTCTCATAATCCTTATGATTAGGAATAAGTGGACACTTTGAATCTCTATTTATTGGAAATTCTTCACCCCCCTTCATTAGTGGTGCTCTTAAAATCCTTAGGATTAAGATGTAGTGGAAATTCTTCATCCCCCCATTTACCATCAGTGCTCTCATAATCCTTAGGATTAGGACAAAGTGGAAATTTTGATTCTGGAAATTCTTGATCCCTCCCTTGATCAATGGTTCTCTCATAATCCTTAGGATTAGGATGAAGTAGAAATTTTGACTCTGGAAATTCTTCATCCCCCCCTTCATCAATGGTGCTCTCATAATCCTTACGATTAGAATGAAGTGGAAATTTTGACTCTGGAAATTCTTCATCATGTCCTTCATCATTGTTTCTCTCATAATCCTTAAGATTAATACTAAGTGGAATAATTGATTCTCAATTTACAGAAATTTCTTTTTGTTTCCCTTCATCAATTTTGTTCTCATCATCCTTAGGATTTGGAATAAGTAAAAATTTTGACTCTCTATTCATGGTGAACGAAATCCTGTTATATTCATCAAACTCAATAGAGATGTTGCGTGACAAAGATGTAGATGCTGCAAAAAGAAAAACTTCACTATCATAAGAATCCATGACTTTCAACGAGAAGATGTTGAATGATACAAATGCACTCTTTGCCAATGACTATATATAGCTTAAAGACTAAAAATTTCCCTCTAAAATTTCCCCCCAAAAAATTTCGCTAAAATTTTTCCCTCCAAAGTTCCCCCCCAAAAAATTTCGCTAAAAGTTTTCTCTCCAAAGTTCCCCCCCAAAAATTTTCGCTAAAAATTTTCCCTCCAAAAATTTTGTTTGAGACATTTCTCTCCAAAATTTTCGTATAAAATGTATTTGAAAATATTTTACCAAATTTTTGGTCTTGAAATATTTCACCCTACTTTCTATTCAAAATATCCACAAAATTATTCCTTTCATGCATTCATTCGAAACTAAAATAATTTTTTTATTTAGATGATTTAACATTGACCAAGTATCTAAATTAATTTTTATACTTTGTATTTTATTTTTTAGTCAACATTGAATAAAATTTAATATAAACCTATAATATTAACTACATATTAATTTTCTTAATTTTAATTTTAATCCCACATTCGTGAAATAGTAAAGAAATCACACAATTTTCGCTATATAATAACAATCATTGTTTCTATTTCTCACATCATGTCACATCACATCAAGTCTTCTGGATTTTGTTAAAGGGTTTGAAGAAATTTTGTGGAGGCCCTGCATTAGCTTTGATAACACATTGAATAAGAGCTTTTTGCATTTGAAAGGTTAGTTTTCCTTCGATTCTGACCATTTAAAGATGAATTTGTGGAGAATATGTTCTTGTTATGGTTTTTATGTTCCAAAAATATTTATTTTATTTTATTTTATTTGAATTTTTTTTTTGCAATATCACAATTTACAGGGAAAAGAACATAAAAAAACCTATTTTTATATTTTTACAACAAAGAAGATGAAAAAAAAACTCACATTTGTAGAGTTTTTAGGACAAAATAATAAGAAAATTTTTATTTTTTTTGGGTTTTTGGATTCCTCCACAAAACAAAAAAAATAAAAAACAACCATTCACATAAAAAAAAAACACTGATATTTATTTTATTTTAATTTTTTATCAAAAATGCAAAAAAAAAAGTTAAAAAAATAAATAACTTTAAATCGTATGGTATGTTTTTTTTTTTTTGATTTATAATATATATATCTGTGTGTGTGTGTGTGTGTTAAAATTAAATATATTTATTAATTAGCTTTTTATAAAATAAGAATTCAAATTTTATTATAAAACATTGCTTTTTTAATTATTATTGTTTTAATTTTTTAAATTAAGTATTATTATTATTTTTGCACTAGGGACCAGAGGTAGGTGGGCAATGTTGCGCAGCATCGCCCATCAGTCCCCGGCTAGGTGGGGGTTGATTCTGGGAATCAATCCCCCACGGAAACAGGGGTTGGAGGCCGGCTAGACGATGTTGCATTGCGCAGTGTCGCCCAATAGGCCTTTGGCCCCCAACAAGGCCAATTTTTATTTTTATTTTAAAATTTAATAAAAATAATATTATAATTTTAAATAATTTTATTTTTGCAATATATTTTTTAAATTTCAAATATATATATATATATATATATATATATATATATATATAGAGAGAGAGAGAGAGAGAGAGAGAGAGAGAGAGAGAGAGAGAGAGAGAGTTATATTTGGAAAAATTATATAGTCATTTTTTATTTTATTTTAATTTATATGGATTTACAAAAAAATTGTATTTTATTTTAAATTTATTTTATAGAAATTAATTTTCAATTAATTTTTAAAATATATATAATTATATTTTTAAAAATTTTGATTTATACACTTTATATATATATATATATATATATATATATATTATTTTAATTTATATTGGTAAACTTTTAAAACAAAAATTCGTTTTTAATTAATATATGTGTTTTTTCATATATATATATATATATATATATATATATATATATATATATATGAAGAAGATGACATTAAATAAGATCATTGTGAATGTTTATGGACCAAGGGCAACAATTGCCAACTTTAAAGTTGCATTTGGGTGCAAAAGGGATATTGTTGGATGTACTATGGATACTACTGGAAAAACTATGAATATTGTTGAATACACAAAAACTCTGAAACATAATAAAATTCAAGCTAGTGGCCCATCAAGTACACTCAAGATTTTTTTAGAATAGAAGAATGCACAGGAAATAAATAAAACAAATTTTTCATGGCATCTTCAAGACAATGAAATCGATGATGGTGTACATATCTATCTGTATTGTGGTATGATTAAATTTTGTGAATCATATGAGGTGATGGTAGAGTGTGAGACATATGTTTGGTGTCGAATACAAACATTGTTTATGATCTTGCAAGAGTGGCCAACACACATGAAAAGGTTAGATATCGTCTCTCAAAGGTCAAGTATGACACATATGAAGAATCTGCACAATTTTGTGCATAAATAAAAAGAAACATTTATATTTATATTTATTTATATTTATGTGTTATGCATTATTGTAAGGATCGTTCAAATTTTATAAACTATTGATCATTGACATATTATATTTTGTTTCATAGGATATTGTTAAGTCTTTCAACTATGTTGGGTATTTATTATCTGGAGCCAAATGTTATGACCATGGAAAATTTTAGGGGCTAATATTCGCAGGTGGGCTAATTTTCCATGGTTTTTATAAAAAAGGATTTGCCAATTTCCATTTTTTTATAAAATTTATTTGCCCAAATTTTATAACATAAAATTATGTTATCCTAAAAATCGCCAAAAAATTATAAAGACTATATAAATTCATTAAGTATTTGGATATATTTAAAAAATATCACCAAAAATTTTACATTCTGCATATTGGGGACTCGTAAGATTCGCCAAAGTTTCTAAACTTTAAAATAATTTTTTGTCCTTAAAAGTTTCCCTCGTGATGACTGTGATCAACACTTTCCACATAGATATAGAAGAAGAAAGAAGAAGGAAGCAAAAATCAGTAGCCCGTGACATTGCAATAGTACAAAGAGGGGATCGACAAATACTCACTAAGGTGGGTCAATCTAATAATGCTAAAAACATTCTTTTGAATATGTGGAAGATGAAGCTAAAATATTTGTTAGCATTAATGAGGAGGAGATTAGAAATATTGTTTAAAAGGAGAAAAAAATAAAACACCAAAAAGAAAAATGGCCAAAGATGTATCTCTTCTAGTTGATGATGAAGAGCTTGTTTATCAAAAATAGGATATGTTAACCGATAAGAAGAAAAATTTGAATGGTTGTTAACTTGTAAAATTCATGAGCAACAGCGAAAAATAAATTGAAATCTCTAAAGATGATAGAGAAATCATAACACCAAGTGCTCAGTTAGAGGATGACATTATTAAAAGAAAACAAAATGCCATTCAATATTAGTTGAGGAAAAATAAATTAATTAATGGTGGCCAAAAATTTGAGCTTAATGTCAGCCAATTCTATATTTCAGATAAAGGAAAATCTCAATATCAAATTAGAAAGACACATCACTTACATGTACATAATCTGAAAGCATTGTTTAGGTTCAATCCATATGTGCATGTGGTGGATTATGTGGTTCTTGATGATCCAAATCAGGTTCCCAACAAACAAGCATTTGGCAAGACACGATGTTTTGAATATAAATATTATGTAATTGGAGGGAACCATTCGACAGAGACGAAAAGACAATTTATTGAGAAATATCCTGATAACTCTTTTTTTGAAATAGTGAAATGAATCATTTACACTGGTTTAACAGAAACGAAAGAAAACATATTGGCATGGGATCATAATGTAGATTATGAGTACATATTGTCTATGAATTTCATCCAAAGGGTCAAATTTATTCCTAATGAATTTGTAGAAAAATGTGGTGGGGATAAGGAAAAATTCAGTTTAAGCTTTCAGAAGGAATGTTTAATGGAAACAAGTTATCAAATTGAGTATAAAATCAATTCAAAAGGTGAAAAAGTAGATTCAAATATATTCAGAGGCATCAAAACCATTTTTTCTAGTTGGCATTTAGAACTGGGGAGATATGGAAATTGATTGATGAGATTTTTGAGTGGTAGTTGAATATTTCCATAAAAAATAAGAAGGTTAAAAGGTGTAAACCCATAATATGTACCAACAGTAAGACAAGTCCTAAAATGAAGCAACTTCTAGATGATATGACTCTCACACCTTGGAGAACAATGCAAGGAGTGAAGGATGAGAAACTAGTCAAATAAATACTATGTCTGTGAAGTCAGGTGAAGTATCAATGGATGAAATGTGTGCATGATTTCAAAAGTAAGTTTGTTGAATTATTTTTTCTTTTTCTTTGATTATAATTTTCTTTTAAATATAACATATTGTTGTTGGTAGAATTTGTTATACATATCACTATATTAACAGTTTTTACTTTATTTATTCAGTTAGAAGATTTGTATGAAAATACAAGAACATATGGTTAAAATTTCGAATGAAGACAATTGAGATGATGTTGTGCGCAACTACCCAAAATCAAGTTCAACAACAACACTTAAAGATTTTAATCGTCCATTCGATAAGGTACGTTGATTTATACATTCATTCTATTCATATATAAATTATTTTTATTTTACTAATTATACATATATATTTTTATGTCATTAAAGATGTCAAAGAAGGTTGCAAATGGAGTACCAAATACCTTCAAAATATTTATTGAAAAAATTAAGTTGGAAAAGATGAAAAAGCAACATCTTATGAATGTTCAATTTGACCCTGCTCTTAATCATTTCATTTGGAATTGGCTCGACGCTATCCAATATCAAATAATACCAGGTGATTGTGAAGACATTACAAAAATCATACCTAAAAGGGAATATGCCCTAGTTATTACAGATATTCCTTATGGTTTCAATTTCCAAGACATTGAATATGATAGTGAACCTTATACCTATCAAGCTTTTAGTAGAGTGGTTATGGGCTTTCAAGAAGTCACAACATCACCACTTTGGAGATTTTTGAGATTTCATTCAGACACACAATTTGCAATGTTAATAACAAGCTTCAAGGGAAAAGCAAACTCAAGGATGCAACTTACATGATAAGACATTAAAATTGTATGTTTGATTAATGTTAAAAAAAATATTTATGTACAAGTTAATTGAACTTTTACTATGTCATTTTATAGGAAGAAGTCAAATCGTCTTTCTTTTGAAGATCAACCTATTATAAATGATTGTGAGTTCATCCATGTTGAATGTTGGAAAAAATAGGATAGTTATAAGCTTATTCTTCTAAATCGAGTAGATGAGAAGTGTCATGGTCAAATACTGGTTCATGATGTTGTTATAATAAAAATAACATATGAGGATAAAGATGCAAAATGAGATATAGCTAACATTTAACAAAAACCACAAGCATTTATTAACTATCTAATAGATCTATGTTCAAATGAAGGAGACTAGGTTTTAGGTTTATTCTCAAGTTCAGGTAAGTTTTATTATATAAAATTAAATTTAAATATTTTATTTCTTATTTCTTATGCGTTTATACTGATTTGCTTAATTATTTATTTTTTTCTTGATTACTAGGTAGAACGCACTAGCATGTTGCCTACAAAAAGAAAGAAATTGCATTGCCATTGAGAAAGACTCGCTGCAATGCAAATTTATTTAACAAATAATTAATGCTCTTCAATATCTTCCAAATGCAATGCAAGAACGTAACATGCCTCAAATTTTTTATTTTTTTTCGTAATCACCAATTTAAATTCCTCATGAACACCTTACATTAACGTATATATTTGCATATGTATTTATATTCCTCCCCAAGGAATGTTGATCTATATCTGTATCATTAACACTTATTATTTCATTCCTCAAGTTGTCATGGTGACTTCCTTTTTAATTATGATGCCCATTTACCTATTGATTTTTCACCTTTTTAAAATTATTCTAAACTATCTTAGTTAACTTCCCTTATAATTTAGTTTGAAGATCTTCTAACTCCAATGATTAGACTTAAATCAAATTATGACATTGAACACTTTAATATGGTGTTCACCCATACTACTTTCATATGAAACTATTCACCTATCGAATTGTATTCGATTATTTTGTATAGATAAGGTTTGCGACCATATCACTTCCATATGCCTCTTTCACTTGATGGCTTATGTGAGTTATTACATACGGTATCGAGTTGATTTACAACGATTCCCAAAATATCTACATAGAACACGATTATACTCAACGTGTCAATCCCTTTGAGGATTTCGTCTCATGCTTGTCCTACGTATTAATTGTCTTTTGGTACTTCTCTATGATGAGGTTCTAACGCCAGCCAATTTTCATCCCTATATTAAATCTTCTGCCTTTCTCGAGAAGATAATAGGTACTACGACGTCGTTTCACATTTATTTTAATGGCTCGATTTCGTAACTTCTATCAGACAGACATTAAAGGCCTTCAAGTGCCATTGATCTAAGCCTAAAGTCAAGTACGCCTCTTGCAGATCTTGCCATCTGGATGGCGTGGATGCATTAGGGTTTGACGCACATTCTGTTCTACTTAATTTGGGATTTTTCTTGTTAACATCCTTCATTTTTTTCCTTCACGTTTTGTAGATGGGTTTTCAACTTGTTTGTATTGAGGGTCTCACCATCGAGTCTGCTTAACGCATACAGTCTCTTGGGTTGCATACAGGAGCGAGATTCATAGGTAATACATTTTCACTATCACGCTATGCCTTGTCGAGTTTATTTATTCCATATATATTTTATTCAGTCCCAATTGTTATTACGATTTAAATCTATAGGAGGAGTCTGAAATTTTTATTCTTTGTTCGTTTTTGTAAGTAGCTCTATTTATTGAGAGCGTTAGCGCCATAGATGAATCCTCAGAATTTGTTTAGGCATTCTTGCCTTGCGGTAATAAACTCGACCCATATTCTGGATTTGGTTTCTCCTTTGTTTTAATACAATGAATCGAATTAGTTTTATGAACCATTGTCATTTGATACACATGGTTTCTTTTCCCTTTTAGGGTTGAGGATAAACCAGAGAAATTTTTGCGCCATATTCTTCAAGGTGAGTTTATATACATGTGCGTTTGTTTGAATTTATAGTTGTATATATATTGGTTTATCCTTGCCCTTTTTAATTTACGTTTTGTTTCTTATTATTGCAGGTAAATATTTTAACTCCCGCCATCATAGCCTTCATTCTTATCATTCTCTCGTCACTTGTTCCAGTTTCCCCCTTGGACTTTGGTCTTCGCTTGTTTACTCAGGTTGGTTCCTTCTCGTTACAGAGATTTTCGATTTCGGTAGTTCAATATCCCCATCTATATGGGTCGACTTCGGTTCCACGTTTTCCTTCTGCGGTCTTTTAACATTTTTATTTGGCTCGGGTGTTATGATTCCTGTTGTCACTCTGTAAATTTTGTAAAAGACTAATTGGACTATCTAAAATAAAAATTCTTAGCCTTAGAATATGACCAAGCTTTTTGACTATTGAATACATTCTAGTATGATCTATTGGTGTTGTATTATTTTCTGTTATGACTAATACTCAGGAATTACCATGCTCTTGCGAGACCTATCAAATTTATTTGAATCACTGTATATCTATTTCAAAAAAGTTAATAGTGTCTCGCACTTCTGTCATATTCTCCATATAATTATTATTCATTACCAGTGTTATTCAAATATTAGTTACGAAGTTCTGCTTTGCCACATGATTATTTTATATATTAATTAATGGTAGTTTAATACACCACCATACATACATACGAACGGGATTTTGGGTCCCCTTTCTACTATTTATTTTTCTAAGATGTCTGTATATTGATATATGTTTTATTTCTGTGTGATATCCAGGAAAAAAAATAGTTACAGTATTAATAATCAGTTTGCTGGCTCAATGGTTTTGTATCATAATTCTCTGATAATTACAAAGCTTAATTCTAAGTTTTTCCTTTCAATGTATCATTAGAAAATTTAATAATATACACCTGGTTATGTTTTATTTCAATTCCTGTGATACAGAAGAATAATATCAATAGTTCTTCTCTTCCTTATGAGTACATTAGGAATGATAAGTAGAATTTAAATAAAACCTTTAACGGAAATTTCAATGGGCACTTTGCCCAGGATGCATGGCTTACATCCGGTGCATCCAAATGATATTTATTTAAACTGTAATCTATCATTTTATTTTGAGTAGCAAAATTTCTGTGTCAGTAGGGTATTTTGCTATTAAACTTTCCTTTTTAGGTGTTCAGGATATAACAGAGACTTTTTCCATTATGGACATATCAATGACATCTATCTTTCTGTTATAAGAATTTAATCATTAGCATAGAAGTTGGTTCTATTTATATTTTTGTTTGTCTGTAATATATCACAGATTGTTTCATAATATGAGAATGTCTCTGGATAGAATTTCATTCTCTAACTTTGTATTTGCCAAATGTGCATATTCATATCAGCCCTGTAAATAAATTAACTTATCATTTCTATTTGATTACTTTCTTCTATACTGTGTAACATTTCTATCTCATGTATTTAATTCATGTAACAAGAATTATTTCCTTCTCAGTTCAGATTCTCCTTTTTAAAAACCGATTACAGTTTATCTACATGCACTTCAATAAGTTATCTCTGCAATGTCTACACAGTGCTTACTATTTATTTTGATGTGTCATCTTATAAGTCTACTTTTACTAGTCCATACATAGATATATCTGTACATTTACAAAAGCAGATTAAAGTTAAAACTTTAGTGATTTATGGGAGTAGTATATATCTCCAGATTTAAACCATTAGCAAGTTTAGAGATTCTGGATGATTTTCCCCATAATTCCTATTCCTACAACTATACATAATTGAGAGAATTAATTTCTTCTAAACAGTTCTGTTAAATGTAAGGAATAACAATTTCAGAATTTCGATTTAAAATAACATCTACAGTAATTAACCATATTGCACCATAACAGGTATTTTAACCATTCATAAAAATTGTGGACATACCACTTCTGCAGATGACCAACCTCCCAACCTTAGAGTCTTTCTGTCTCCAGAACTCACCCCTGAGCTGAGACCCTCTCCTAGAACAGAACAACCTCAATCTGTTATGGAGTAGCTTATTTAAACTGTGTAGAAATTTGAACAATTTACTGAATTATTCACCGAGATTATCCTGGTTACACACTATTTAAGCTTCATGCATAACACATAACCTCTTCTACAATTGATCATCAATATGCGGAAATAGAAACAGTCGCATGCGCACATAAACACAATAGTAAAGCACACATGAACACATGATGTACTGGGGAAAGCAATAGCTGAAAACCCCCAACTATCTGTATAATATAATGATAGAGAACATGTAACAATACATAGCACAAAGCTCTCACAGCTCTCAGCACTATCTCACATGCTACACACAAACTAGCACGGAAGTTGAACAAGTCTCAGGTTCAAATCTCCTCCACAAGTCTGCCTGCCTCTACTGCGCAATCAAAGATGAATAATGGTGAGATCCAAGTTCGAATCCACCTGGATTCACTGCGCAATCCTCATTGGCAATCTCAATCCATGTGTGTGCAAATCTCATGCACAGTTATGGTCACACTGATAGTCACACTCACCCTTTCACCCACCTCTAACACTGGTCTCCACTGAACTGTCCATGCATTGCAGTTAACTGATGTGTTCATTAGTTGAATTATGAGTTAATAATTAGTGAATTAATTATTAATTAATTCACACCACTCATCACTGGTGTATTTTCCAGTTAGACTAAATACAACTAGTTCAACTAAGTTAAACCGAACACAACTCCACCAACTGTCTCATCAACTCCACCAAACTCCGCCACTTGAGTTCTAACTGAAGTCAAACATGCATTAGCTCAACTAACCCATAGGAAAAGCGTATTTCCTTCTGCCAGCTGCATGTGCCACATCCGTAGCTCAAACTGAAGTGCTCCAAGAGGAAAAGATAATGTTTATAGTCTAAATATTATTAAGGGTTAATAATATTTGACTGTTCTATTTTTAGCTCAACAGTCTAAAAATAGAAACCGCCCAATGTCTAAAAATAGAGGTCCATCTATTTTTACCAACTTGACCAATCATCCATAAATAGCATCCTGCAACTCATAGACCATGATCCATATGTCTAAAAATAGACATAGTCTAAAAAATAGACTTTGCGCCAAAAATAGCCTGCGGGCCCACTTAGTGAAGGCGACTTCATTTCACTAAGCTCCATCATCTTGTTGCATTTTCAACACTCCCTCTCAACAAGATATGGATTATCTGCAACCCCTATCCTACCTCTGTGGTATTCGAATTTTCTCCTGGTGAGTGCCTTCGTCAAGATGTCAGCATCTTGATCCTCCATGGGAATATATGAAAGTAACATGATTCTCCGCTGCACACAATCTCTGATATGATGGTACCTGATGTCGATGTGTTTGGATCTATCATGAAATACTGGATTAGCCAAGAGTTTAATGCAACTCTGGTTATCACAATAAATCATAGTAGGCTCCAAATGCGACTCGAACAACCCGACTAGAATCTTCCTCATCCATATAGCCTCGCATGCAGCCAAGCTTGCTGCCATATACTTGGCCTCTGCGGAACTGAGTGCCACGGATCTCTGCTTCCTGCTGTACCAGGAAACTGTTGTCGACCCAATACTGAAGATCCCTCCAGATGTGCTCTTTCGGTCCGTTGGGCTCCCTGGCCAATCTGCATCCGTGAAGCCACAAAGCTTCACCCCATCCTCCTGTCTGTACCACAGACCATATCCTGATGTGCCTATAAGATAACACAATACATGCTTGCCCGCCTTCCAGAAGAGCTTGGTAGGCTTAACCATAGCTTGCGAAAGCTGGTTAACATCATAACATATATCGGGTCGTGTATTGACCAGATACATAAGTGACCCCACCAACTGTCGAAAGACAGTGACATTCACTACCTTCGCTGAAGTAACATCCTCCTTCCTCCAACCTCCAGGAAGAGGAGTATCAACAGGCTTGTAGTCATGCATGTTGAACTTCTCCAGTATCTCCCGGGCATACTTACCTTGAGAAACAAACAGTCCACCACTGCGCTACCAGATTTCCAATCCCAGGAAATAATGAAGGAGGCCCAAGTCCTTCATCTAGAACTCTCTAGCAAGATCCTCCTTGCATGAAAGTATCAACAGCTCATCACCCATCAAAATCAGATCATCTACATACAGTACAATGATCAGCAACTTCCCTCCACCACAATCTGGTACAGGTTGGGATCCACCTCACTCTTGGAGAATCCAAGTCCAGTGAAGTAACTGTCTATCCATGTGTACCAAGAACGAGGTGCTTGCTTCAACCCGTACAGTGCTCTCTTGAGTCGGCACACATGCGACTCACTGCTGAAGATCTCGAAACCTTCGGGTTGCTCTATTTACACCTCCTCTTCAATGACTCCATTGAGGAACGCAGTCTTCACATCCATCTGATGGATGTGCCACCCCATCTGCGTTGAGAGAGCTAGGATCGTTCGTATGGAAGAGTACCTTGCGACAGGTGCAAAAGTCTCCTCATAATCGATCCCCTCTATCTGTGAGAAGCCTTGGGCAACAAATCTTTCCTTGTACTTCTCCACACTCTCGTCAGCCGTCTGCTTCACTTTGTAGATCCATCGCAAACCCACCACTGATTTCCCCTCCGGTCTTGGGACAATCTCCCATGCACTGTTTCTGACAATCGAATCATACTCTTCCACCATGGCATCTACCCATGCGGGGTCCTCCACAGCTTTCTCGAAAGAGGATGGCTCTGTCACGACACATTTTCTCACAAAGAGCCATGTATCCAAGAGACCTATCTGATTGTCTCCCCGTCCGCGCCGTGCCGCAGGTGCTCCTACAACCTTCTCTCGCATCTTCGAGGCCACGACTCACCTTCGTAGTGCGCTCGCGCCCTCTGAGCGGCCGGCGCTGCTTGAGTGGTCTCTTCCACTCCATGAACTTCATCTCGTGGCTGATCCACATCTTGAGACTCATCCTTAGGAAATAATAGCTCCTCATCTGCATGCAAGTGTGGCTCCCTCTCAAGCGAACACTTCATGGCTTTCTCCTCATGAAATTTGATATCCCGTCGCACAACAGTCTTCTGAATGTCTGGAAAATACACACGATAGTCGTGGGGCATACCGTTGTACCCCACAATATCCCAACCTCTGCGGTCGGATCCAGCTTCTTTCTGGCATCCTTCGTCACATGCATGTAGACAGGTGAGCCAAAAATCCTCAAATGAGAAATGTCAGGCCTCTTGCCAGAAAACGCCTCCTCCAGTGTACTCATGCCAAGTATCTTGTGAGGACAATGGTTCTGCACATACACTGCAGTATTGCATGCCTCAGCCCACAAGTGAAGGGGTAGGCCCTGATCATGCAACATCGCCCGTGCAGCACCCACGATTGTTCTGTTCTTCCGCTCAGCAACCCCATTCTGCTGTGGGTTATGGGGTGCGATGAGCTCTCTCCGAATTCCTTCTGTGCTGCAAAAGTCCTTGAATTCAACCGAGATGAATTCACCACCATTGTTGCTCCTAAGAGCCTTCACATGCTTCCCCGATTCCTTCTCAACCAGCGCCTTGAACTCACAGAACTTGGAGTATGTCTCACTCTTCTTCTGCATGAAGAAGATCCAGCACTTCCGAGAGAAATCATCAACAAAGATCACATAGTACTTGTGCTTTCCTGTCGAAGCCACTGAGAAAGGGCCACACACGTCTGTGTGAACTCTCTCAAGGATGGTCGTGGCGTGACTATCCTTCTCGTGAAAGGTGGCTTTCACAAATTTTCCTAAGGTACACCCCTTGCACTGATCTGACTGTGCAAGAGGGCCCTTAGGAAGCCCAGTAGAAATTTGCTGCAGTATCTTTAAAGCTCCATGGTGAAGGTGGCCCAATCTCCGGTGCCACAGCTCGCCCTCATCCCAGCTCACCACTCCTTCCGCTTTGCATGCCATTGCTGCGCAACCATTTACTTGCAACTGATAGAGGTTCTTGACTGGAACCCCTATCTTCTGGGTTTCTCCAGTTGTCTTACTACGTAGGAAAGCCTTTCCTTCGCTGAAGACCACATCATACCCCTTGTCTTCCAACATCACCACAGAGATCAGATTCTTCATCAATCCTGGAACATGCAAAACTTCCTTCAATACGAAGGGTTTACCAGACTCCCTCTCAAAGGAAATGGTACCGATACCGGTCGCACTGTATCTACCATCATCGCCCATCTCGATGTGCACTCCAAGATCTTTCTCCTCCAGATCTGAAAACAAATCCCGATCTCTGGTCATGTGAAATGACGCACCACTTTCCAAGAACCATACTGATTCCATCACACTTGAAACCAAGCATGCGATCAGCAAAAAATCCAGCTCAAACTGGGAGGCCAATGCCTCTCCCGTTGCAAATCCAGCAGCCTTCTTATTTTTCTTCTTCTGCGGACAATTTGTGGCATAGTGTCCGTGCTGGTGACAGTGAAAACACTTCACCTTGGACATGTCTTGCTTCTTGCCTTTCGCACCAGACTGAGAAGTTTTCTTGCTCTTCCCCTTCTTTGCTTTGGCAGCCAAAGCACAATTTTCTTCATCAGATACCTTTGATGAAGATCCGTCCCTGGTAGTCCTCCTTATCTCCTCCTGCATGAGATCCGCCCAAAGGCGCTCCCATCCCGACAACTTCTCCCGACCATTGACACTATCTTGATATGAATGCCAAGCCTTCGGAAGACCAAGGAGAGCTAGGTCCACCATGTCCTCATCTTCGACAGTCACCCCCACACTTCCCAGCTCATCTCTGCATTGAGTGAACTTCGTGAGGTACTTGGCGATACTGTCGCCTTTCTCCATCTTAATGTTTTTGAGTTTATCCTTGAGCGCCAGCTTCCTTTGGTCGCTCTTGCTCTGGAATAGATCTGTCAACGCTTTCCACATCAAATATGGAGAAGCTTTTCCATGCAGGCTGGATACAATGTGATCCTTCACGCCCTCCAACAGAATCCTTCGACATTTCGCCATTTTCTTTTGCCAAGCCTCAACTTGAGCAGCATCAGTAGGCTTTGGGATCTCAGCATCTATGAACTCCTTCAGCCCGTTATCATCTAATACCGCCTCCATTCTGTCCTTCCATGCAACATAATTCGAACTGCCCTCAAGGGCATACTCGAGTCGCAAACCGTTGAAAGACATTTCAACTCCGGCACCAAGAAAACAAACTGCTGCAAAATTCGAATTCCAAGCTCAAAACTCAACTGCTTCTGGATCTGTGAGAACAAATTATTTCTAGCACAGAGATCAACTGTAAGGGCATTTACTGGATATATCACCTTTCAAGGAAAGGATGGATCCAGAGGCTACCTGGCCCGTTACAGACTCTGTCTACCGAAATAATTGCAATCACTGTAATAGATCCCGATGATCAATTCTTCGCTCCGATACCATGTAGAAATTTGAACAATTTGCTGAATTATTCACCGAGATTATCCTGATTACACACTATTTAAGCTTCATGCATAATACATAACCTCTTCTACAATTGATCATCAATATGCAGAAATAGAAACAGTCGCATGCGCACATAAACACAATAGTCAAGCACACATATCAACACAGTATGTAATGGGGAAAGCAATAGCTGAAAACCCCCAACTATCTGTATAATATAATGATAGAGAACATGTAACAATACATAGCACAAAGCTCTCACAGCTCTCAACACTATCTCACATGCTACACACAAACTAGCACGGAAGATGAACAAGTCACAGGTTCAAATCTCCTCCACAAGTCTGCCTGCCTCTACTGCGCAATCCAAGATGAGAATGAATGAGATCCAAGTTCGAATCCACCTGGCTTGTACTGCGCAATCCTCATTGGCAATCTCAATCAATGTGTGTGCAAATCTCATGCACAGCTATAGTCACAACTGATAGTAGACTCACCCTTTCACCCACCTCTAACACTGGTCTCCACTTAACTGTCCATGCATTGCAGTTAACTGATGTATTATTTAGTTGATTTATGAGTTAATAATTAGTGAATTAATTAATAATTAATTCACACCACTCATCACTAGTGTATTTATCAGTTAGACTAAATACAACTAGTTCAACCAAGTTAAACCGAACACAACTCCACCAACTGTCTCATCAACTCCACCAAACTCTGCCACATGAGTTCTAACTGAAGTCAACCATGCAATAGCTCAACTAACCCTTAGGAAAAGCGTATTTCCTTCTGTCAGCTGCATGTGCCACATCCAAGCATCAAACTGAAGTGCTCCAAGAGGATAAGATAATTTTTATAGTCTAAATATTATTAAGGGTTAATAATATTTGACTGTTCTATTTTTAGCTCGATAGTCTAAAAATAGAAACCGCCCAATGTCTAAAAATAGAGGTCCATCTATTTTTACCAACTCGACCAATCATCCATAAATAGCATCCTGCAACTCATAGACCATGATCCATATGTCTAAAAATAGACATAGTCTAAAAATAGACTTTGTGCCAAAAATAGCCTGCGGGCCCACTTAGTGAAGGCGACTTCATTTCACTAAGCTCCATCATCTTGTTGCATTTTCAACAAGCTGCTCTCCCCAAAGCCTGTTTCTAATTTTGTTTCTAGAATTACAATATGCTTTTATTCCTGTTTGCCTAGGCTTCCCTTATTTAGGGACTTTAAAGCTGCTTTCTGCTTTTCCAGCTTTTTACCTCTTCCCAACTACTCTCCACATCATTGGGGAAATTTAGATTTTTCCTCAAAAATCTAAATTAGAAATAAATTCTTTCAAGGCTTTTTGAAATATTTTTGGGGAAAGTCTTAGCCTCTTTCCATACCTCATGGATTTGGAAAGTGATCTCAAAAATCTCATTTGGTCAACATGCACTGAAATATATTATTTATTTTTTATAATTAAATAATTAATTACATTCACATAATAATTATCCATTGGGGTCCACTCCCCTTTGGACTGAAGTTCAAATGTCTAATTTGGAAACATAAAACTAGGGGTGTTACATATTCCCCCTCTGAAAACTAACATCGTCCTCGGTGTTAATAGCTAAATACTAGAGTTTATTTTGAAAATAGATATAGATATTTTTCCATCATTTCAGCTTCTCTTTCCCACGTAGCTTCTTTAGCAGTAAAGTGCTTCCACTGCACTTTTACTCTGGCTACTGTTCGGTTTCTCAATTCAATTTCTTCCAGCTCCAATATTTGAAGCGGCTCTGGAAAGAACTCCCCTTCTGGCCCCACTTGTATCACATTCCAATCAACAATGTGAGAAGCATCATGTACATATCTTTTTAATAATGAAACATGAAACACATCATGCACTTTAACATGGGGCGGTAAGGCCAACATATAAGCCAATGGTCCCACCCTTTCTAACACCTCAAAAGGCCCACAATATCTAGGAGCCAATTTTGCACAACTTCCAGCATAAAGTGTGCTCTTTTTGAGTTTAATGCACAGATACACATGATCCCCCACTTTGAACTCTCGATGCACTCTCTTCTTATCCACATAGTTTTTCTGTCGATCTTGTGCTGTCTTGATGTTCCTCTGTATTTGTTTGACAATCCTTTCCATTTCTTGTAGAGTATCTGGCCCCAATACTAGCTTATCTTCAAGTTGGCTCCAACTTAAAGGAGTATGACCCTTTCTTCCGTAGAGTGCTTCAAATGGACTCATTTTGATGGAGGATTGATAGCTATTGTTGTAAGCAAATTTGACTAAATGCAAGTAGTCTTCCCATTTTGATGGCCTATCCATCACATACATCCTTAGCATATCCTCCAAAATCTGATTTGTTCTCTCTGTTTTACCAACCGTCTGAGGGTGATAAGTAGTACTAAAATTCAATTTAGTGCCCATGCCCCCAAACAGCCCTTTCCAGAAGGTGGCTGTGAACTTAGCGTCTCTATTTGAAATAATCATCTTTGGGACCCCGTGTAGCCTTATTATTTCTTTTAGGAACACATCTGCTACTTGGGTTGTCCCAAAAGTAGATTTTACAGGTATGAAGTGTGCAGATTTTGTTAAAATGTCTACCACTATCATCACTGAGTCATGCTGGTACTTGGTTCTGGGTAACCCAGTTATAAAATCTATAGAAACCATGTCACATTTCCATTCTGCAATTGGCAAGGGATTTAGAAGACTAGCTGGATGCTGATGTTCAACTTTAACTAGTTGACATTCCATGCATCTAGCTAAATAATTTGCTACATCCTTTTTCATTCCTGGCCAAAAAAAATTATTTTTCAAGGCTGTAAGCATTTTCTGATATCCCGGGTGTCCTGAATATGGTTGTTTATGATATTCATCTAGGATCTCTTTTTCCAAAGACTCTACGTTAGGGATATACAATATGTTTTTATAGCAAATCAACCCTTTCTGGTTTTGGGTGTATTCAGCCATTTCTTTCTTCAACATTTTCAATTGCAAACCTTCATAGTTGGGATCTTGACCTGCTACCTTTTTAACTAATTCTTCTAATTCAATACTAGCACTACTCCCAATGTTTCTTATGTTTTGGCAAGCATTTCTGCTTAGAGAATCAATGATTTTGTTTTCTTTCCCTTTGATATGTTTTATTTCCATATCAAATTCACTCAGGAAAGACAACCATCTGGCTTGTCAAGCATTCAAATCTGTTTGAGAAAAGAAATACTTGAGACTAATATGATTTGTCATCAATGTAAATTTTTTCCCAAGAAGATAGTGTCGCCACATGTTCAAGGCATGAATTACAGCAGCCAATTCCAGATCATATACATTGTAATTCTATTCATGTTTCTTAAGTTTCCTAGACTCATATGCAATAACAGAATTTTCTTGCAACAGAACTCCTCCCAATCCCTCTCTACATGCATCCGTACACACAACAAACTCTTTGTTAGGATCTGCAATTTTCAGTATAGGGGCTGTAGTAAGTTTTAATTTTAGTTGTTCAAAGCTGTTTTGGCATTTTTCAGTCCACTCAAATTTAGTGCCTTTTCTCTATAATGAAGTTATGGGATATGCTATTGCAGAAAATCTTTCCACAAACCTTCTATAATAACCTACAATCCCCATAAATGACCTTACTGCTGAAACATCAATCGGCACCGCCCATTCTCTAATAGCCTTTATTTTCTCAGGGTCCACAGCCAATCCTTGTTCAGAAATAATATGCCCCAAATATTGAATCTTGTCTTTATAAAATTCACATTTACTAAATTTGGCATATAGCTGGTTTTCTTTCAAGGTCTGCAAGACTATCCTTAAGTGTTCTTTGTGCTCTTCCTCACTTTTTGAGTAGACTAGAATATCATCTATGAACACTAGTACAAATTTATCTAAGTAGTTGTTCAAAACACTGTTCATTAAGCACATAAAAGTGGCAGGGGTATTTGTCAAACCAAAAGGTAGGAATACAAATTCGTAGTGACCATACCTGGTTCGAAAAGTTGTTTTACTAATGTCTTCTTCCTTAATTCTGAGTTGGTGATAACCAGTCCTTAGATCAATCTTAGAAAATACTGAAGCCCCTCTCACTTGATCAAAAAGGTCGTCTATTCTGGGAAATGGATACCTGTTTTTGATTGTCAACTTATTCAATTAACGGTAGTCAATGCACATTCTAAAGGTTCCATCCTTCTTTTTCACGAACAACACCGGTGCTCCCCAAGGAGATACACTCTGTTTGATGTAACCTTTATCCAGCAATTCTTGCAATTTCATTTTCAATTCCATGAGTTCAGGGGGGCTCATCTGGTACTCCCTGAATATCATCAAATGGTTTAATGGAGAATTCAAATGTCAAAATTATATTTTGCTCCATTTGTTAGAAGAAGTCTTGAATTTGAAACATTATTTTAATGATATCTCTGTCTGCCACAATTACATGGAACATAACATGGATGCATACCTCCTATCTAAGGAGGGTATAAAGCAGGCTATGGGCGTCTAGACCATAAAATAAAATGGAGGAGTGATTTGAACATCGAACCGACCTCCTTTTTCTCTTTAAATGTTTTTATTTGATATATGTATTTTTGTTTTTTGTTGGACATGGCTGAAAGATAAACTCTCATATGGAAATTATCAGGGTCTAAAATTTCAAATTTTATTTCTTGCTCTGTTGACACTTTTAAAATATATGGTTATTGTTTTATATTGCAAAATTTTAGACACTATATTGTATTCGATTTATGTTTGGGTTGTTCTCCTATTTAAGAGGAGGCCCAGGAATCGATACGGGACTGATTTTTTGTAAATGCTACTTTGGGTTGGAGTGAGTATCATTTATTTTTTACTCCCAAATCAATATACTCTATGCTTTTTTGTTTCATTGGGACAAAAAAATACATTTCATTGAATGTTTGCGGGCATACACTCTGTAACTTTTTATTACCTTAATAGAAATTTTGATTTTTTCTTTGGAAAAAAAGAGAGGAATGGAGTCAAAGAAAGTGTCTGTCGAGTCAAAAGAAAAATCTCTGGTTCACTTAACACACACATTTGCAAAGACACCCCTCTAAATCATCATACGTTGGCAAGGAGCCATAATGACTGTAACTAGAGAACAAACAAGACAGGGATAGGAACCATGACCAACAAAAGTAGTGGGTCGCACAACCAACCCTTACAATCCAAAACTTAAAGCCAATAAGTTGTTCCCCCAACCCCACATAAGGGGACCGAATTCCACTAAATTACCCAACTCAGGGTAGACCAAAGACATAGAGCAATTAAACCCCTAGGGTAAAAGTGAATATATAGCAGTCGTCGAACCCAAAGACATGATAAGAATAGTCACAACGTTATTTCAGGCACTTAATTCCACTGTCGTCAAAGAATACCAAGGATTCCCTAACACTAATAGAGAGAAAAAAGATACTCTAAGGAGAACCTCAATAACTATAAATAGAACACCACCGTCCCAAAATTTAAGCATAAATTGAATTGAACGCAGAGGAAGAAAGAGTACACACCAACTAATATCCCAGAACACACAATGGAAATGCAGAAAATTGACATACCAAGCCCTAACCTTGCGAGAGAAAGGGACGAACAAAATCATAGCCCAAGTAACAAATAATAAAAATGGAATGAAGTGCAGGACAAAATACCTTTCTACAACTAAACAATGCCTCTAGTCCACACCGAGAGAACAACGAAAACATAAGAAAAGAAGTCTCCTTAACATGCAAATAACCCACAAAAATCGACGCAAACAAAACATACTAGGAAAAGGAAGATGAGGATATCACCTCGGCCTCTTTCCACGAGCTACATACATTTGTCACCCCAATGAATTAAGCCTGCATTTAAAACCCCTGACATTGTAGTACACCCCCAACACCATTTTGTGTTTGTTCGCCATGCCATGATAAAGAAAATGACACCCAAAGCGAGAGCTCTCCTTGCAAGGAGGACTCATTAATACTTGAACTAACAACCCCATCACGAGTTTATCTCCAAAGTAGTTATGCTCTTTATACCCTTTTAATTAAATTGATTGATTACAAAAAATGACATATGAACAAGTGTCATACAGAGTAAGTTACAGATTTTTGGGCATGTAATATTCATAAGCCATGGTATCAGCCCATGGTATTGTAACAACACCTATTTACATAGTCATAATCTCCATGGTCAAGTGGAGATAAATCCTATGGTTAAGAATCATGTTCCATGCTTTTCTAAATGTATATATGTTTAACTTATATATTAATTTTTTTTAAATAATTAATAATAATAATAATTTAAAAGTAAGTTAGAATTTAGAAATTTTATGATTTTTTATTTTATTTTAACATGAGATATATGATGAGATTAGTGTTTTGATGTTTATTGTAGATTGATGTTTATCAACATTTACCATCCATTTTATTTATATAGTTGTGCTAGCATTTATCATCCATTTATTTTATATGATTATGCTAGTATTATATTCAAATTTATTGCAAAAATATTTTAAACAAGTGTCTCCAAACATCTTTTCAGTTTGAAATATTATTATTTTTTAAGATTTTCATAAAAAATTATGCATTAACACAAAAAATTCTTATTACCACCAAATTGAACACAATATAACCATATATATTCAAAACAAAATTTAAATACTTTGTGATTTTTTTTTTCTTTTTTCCAATAATTTAATAACACTTAATTATTTCAAAACAAATTTAAATTTCAATAAAACACAAAATATAATAATTAATTTTTAAACTCAAATATAATATAATTGTAATTTTACTACACATATTTATTCTAAAAAATTGCTTAAATTTATTTTCATTTCTACATTACTCACTATTTTTCCATATTAAAACTTCATATTACTAAAATTATTATACTAAATTAATATTTTTTATAAGACTTTAAACCAATTAACAAAGCATAGTCGTTAACTTCACCAAATAACATAAAAAAATTAAATATAAACAAAATTTATATATGTTTATCCATATAACATCACAGGAATCATAACATCACAGGAATCATATTTTTTACCACTAATACGTTATTTTTTGAAATGAAAGTCTTCTTTCTTTTAAAAACATTAATACGTTTTTGCTGAAATGAAAATCTTCTCTTTTACAACCATTAATACTTTATTTGTTTATATTACAAATCTACAATAGTTTAAACTATTTTATCTTGTAAATACCCCTTTTTCACACTTAAATTACTCTTGAAGATGCGATGCGTCACATAATGTGGATCAATACAGCCTCAGGACTTATATTTAATATCAGCAAGAAATTTCTAATTGACGGCTCTCAATTTGAACGACCCTGGATAAAATGATGTAACCTTGGAATATAATGGACACACTTACTACTAACAACTGCATTCATAACATATTTCCAACATGCATTCTTTCTCCACTCGCAAATGCTACTTAGCACTACAAAATAAAGCGGCCAATGCAACTTGATTGAACCATGAACTTGTATTTGTAATTTCCATTTATATAAACTGCATCGTGAACTGGCCAGAGCAAAACGCCAACCTCTTGCAGTGATTTGAAATGATCGATTCACATATGGAAAAGGCATTACTCAGATTCCTCTTTTCATACCCAGCGACGTTTTTCTCCAAAAAAAAGCAGCACTTTCTGCCTTGGTCCTGCTCTGAAAATAAACAAGAGCGTTGTTATAGCCTGCTTGAAGTTTCAACATTGACCCATATTTCTTCGATGGGATTATTGCTCTCCTGCTGGAGAATGGAATCCTGTTGCTGGATAAAAGCCCATTTTGCATTTGCCGTGGAAGAACATTGTGTCAATGGCGGTCAAAATCAACTCTACGCACGGAGGAGCAAATTTAAAATTCAAATCTGCGAGCGTGGAGGTAACAAATTTAAAAAAAAAAAAATCAACTCTACACTCGAGCAGCAAATTTAAAATTCAAATCTGCGCACATGGAGGTAACAAATTTAAAATTCAAATCCGCCCGCGTGGAGATAACCAATTTAAAATTCAAATCAAGGCACGGGCAAAGACCAAGGAAGGAGGAGTAGTCAGGAAAAATGCCACATCCGTCACCCACCAACTCGCCGTGGCCGCGGCCTTCTAGAGTTCTGACAAAAGTGGGGTCATGTCGTGATCCCGAGGCACTCGGCGACGTGAAAATGACTTCGAATTCAGGCAGCGAATTTTTCCGACGAGCAAGGTTTCCGGGGTAAAACGCGGCCCTAGTAGACTACTCCTTAATTAAGTCGGTGAACACCATCACGAAGCAGTGCGGAAAGGTCACCCAAGGGTTTAATTTTATTTTAACTAAATGGGTGAACCCTGTCATGTGTTTTGATATAGCCTCATAGAGCCGAATAATAAATAACCGCCTGCGATCATGCCTTGCAATTTCCATTTGGTACTATTTATAATTTTTGTTTGTAGGTACAAAGTCAATTTGTATTTTTATTTTTATTTGAATGTCAAATGTTTAATTTAAAGCTATAAATATAAATAAATTTTCGTTTATTAATTTTTATATTTTTTATTAAAAAATCATATTAAATTTTAATATTTTAAAAGAAAATTAATTAAAAATAAATTTTCAAAATATTTAAAATTTATTCATTATATTATTAAATTAATTAAAAAATTGATATATGAAAACTTTATGATGATTAAGTCGGTGAATCAAATTAAATGTAATATCAAATTCCAAAAAGAGTGTTTCTTATCGTGTAAGATGTAAGTTGTGTTGGTCTCATGCTCATTAATATAGTTATAATTTTTCTCCTTAAGTCTAACAAAATTGTTTTGTTAATGAGGAGCTATTACAATCTTGAGAAACAATTAAGAATCCTCCAAAAAATTTTCTCCAAAATGAGATTCTCCAATATTTTTTGTCTCAAATGGTTATGAATGTTAATAGCAAAGCTAAAGTCATAATAATTAAATCTAAAAATATTACATATGATATTTTTATATATAACAACAATTACTTGGAGGAAGTTCTTTCATACAAATAATTTGGTATCAATATCCATTAAAAATTCAATTGGAACTATAGCTTTGAGAAAATAATAAACGGAGAATAAAAAGCTTATTATGGAGTTGAAAACAATTGTAATTTAGATTATATTTGGATATGAAATTAAGAAAAATCCTCTTCGATCATTCCAATTACACCACCACTCAAAACTCTTTTTTAATAGAAAATGTATTTTTTGTCAAGGTGTAATTCTTGTGGGAGTGATATGTGATCATATGGTGAGGGTTGGCAAATTTATGAGACTTTTGGGTTGTTTACTTCGTTGAACCCTTAGGAGCAAGTTGGATCTCACAACAGATTGGAGGCAATTGTTGTGTGCATTTCTATTAAGGTGGAAGCTGAGCTTGGAATCTACTCAAACCATTCGTCTAGCCCTCATAATTGCTCAAAGAAATTGCTTGCAACTGATTTAAAGGTAAATAAGGCATAAGGCATACTGGTCATAGTACAGTATGAGTTTCTTTAGCAAAGATTCACAATGAAACAAAATAGGACAAAAGAAAAGAAATAATATGTCATGGAAAGAAAACATGAAAAAAAATCATATTTTTTACTCATTTTAATGCAGAATCCAAGGATTTCAACCAACTTACCAAAATAGTCACTTATACCTGGGAGGTCCTCCTCCCCCTCCTCCTACCAAGCATGCTTCACATAACATGCCTCATCCTCATCCGAGTATAATGGAAATACTAGTGAGGAGATGCATGCATAAGTTTTGAAAGTTGTCATTTTTCCTCAAAAATTCTTTGACTGATAAGGAGAAATTGAGGTCATCATTTTTTTGGTTCTTTTATTAAGGTTATTGTTATTTATTGGTTAATTAATGCTAATAGAAGGTATGATATTTATTATATCAATCATAATTGGTACATTTTTTTGCATATTTCACCAATAATTTTACCTTATATTCTCAATAAGGTCCTATGAATGATAAGGTATGATCTTAAAAATTTGGCTTGAAATTTTATTTATTAGTTGTTGTTACTTCTTTTAAATTTCAATTTATTTATTCTAGCAATGTATATGATTGTTTATATGGTCTCTTTTTGTTTATTTCACCAATAAAAACCATTTTCCTTTATTTCATTGAACAAATATGTCGTAAATAATTTTAATTTAATTCTGGGCATTAAACCATGTGCCTAGTCTCATTATCTCACCAACCTAGTGTTCCTCATCAACATAATTTTGGTGGCAACCATATTTGGGAATTGACTAATTCATCTCTAGTTCTAGAAATATTCCTTCCTACATGACCATACAATTTGTGAAGTAATAAAGGAGTATTGCTTATTCATTTCTTAGTTTCATACTCGATAATTCTAACTCTCTTGTTGAATTCCAAAAATATTATGATGTTGTTGTAACTTGTTTTCACGTCATGTTTTTTTAAACAAGAAAAAAAATGTAAAAATGTTATGATAAGTTACTTTGTAAATAAGTGGATATCATTTTATAAATTTCCACTTAGGACTTTAATTATTGCAATTAAAATTTTATTTTATACCCAATAAAAATGTTGATTAAAAATTGAGTTAATTTGAACAAAGAAGATTTTCTCCACCGAGATCAAAGCAAGCCTGAGGATCAATTGCAGGAACCCTTTACATTCTTGAATTTTAACGGGTGAGGGGAGGGGGGTTTGCAATTGACCGTTTCGAAAAAATTCTCGTGGTACATGTCAGGCGCGTATACATTGCACACTGTCCCCTCAACATATACGACTTACCATCATATCTCCCGGCAAACCTCCTACTGGCTAGCCTTTTGTCCCTTTATTTCCCCACAATATTCACGTTGTCTCTCCGCTACATTTATGCCACTAATTTCCCATTAATACCACATTACACAAAATTTTCAACAACCAACTACGTTGCTAATAGCTGAAAGTAATACTTACATGGCCATTCATTCCCACTAATGTTTGAATTACCGATTAGACATGCTAAACATTAAATTCAATAATCGTAATTCAAACTTTCTATAAATCCATATCATTCCCTATTTTCCCTATCATTTCCGTCATGCTAGCAATGTTTACAAGAGCATTCTAAAGTAGAAAATTTCCAAAATTTCACAATCAATTATTTTAGGCAGTAAGAAAATCCATTAGGTATTCATAAATTTTTTCTCTCTTTTTAATTCAAAATGAGTAATCAAAAGGGAAAGAGTAAAGAAAAAATTTATAACCTAATTATTCCCACAATACCAAAATTAGATGAATTGCCCCTTGTAGATGTAGGTTTTAAAATCACTGAGACTAAAATTCAATCTAATTTACTCGAATTACACAATTGGGAATTCCAAAAATATGAAGATGCAAGTAATGAATTTGGTATTTGGGAGTCCATGTTACCCCAGTTCATTTTTCCTCAGAGATACCACTTTCTTGAATTTGTTTCCTAGTGTGAAAAAAATACCTTCCCAGTAAAAATGTTGTAGTAGCTAGAATAGGAGAAATATTGTTTTATGTCACACCAGAATATATTCTCTAAGCTCTGCAAGTCAATCCTCCATCTTCCTTACATCCGTTTGAATCCCTAATGGAGATCTATTAGAAACTAATATTCTAAGAAAGAACCAACATCTTTGAAGCATTTTTATCGGAGGGAGTTGTATTGCCTCATCATAATCCACCTTATTCTGCTACTATCTTTCCCAAAATGACCAGAAAAATCATTTCCATGCTTTGTTTTTTATTAGGTTTTCCGAGTGACAAATGGGTTGATGAAGTTATTTTAGGTTTTCTGTCTATATTTTCGTTTGGGAAGAAGCCTTCAATTTTCTTCAACTTTATTCAATATATTTTCGATCAAATTCATGAACAATTTCTGAATTTTAGTGTTGAGAGAGCTTTTAAACACTAGTCTATACTAGTGTATTTGCTTTTATATCACCAAGCTAAGATATTCAAATTACCACTTCGAAAGTTAGGTTCATAGGGAAGACAATAGTCTGTCATCCATTGGACTTCATTGGTCCGAAAGAATTTAAAGGATTATTCATTTAGTGATTTCGTAGACCAGTTTATTTATTTATCACTATGTCTTCTCAGCAGTGATTCAATTCCAAGGATACTTCAGAGATTAAAAGGGTTCTACATGTGAGTGAGAAATCTAAAGTGGGAGACTAGTACTTATACCAAAAGTTTACATAATATATGGTTGTGAACTATCACCTTATAAATGACCTGCATTTCTTCCAATCAAATTCTAAATGTAAATGAAGTAAATTTTGTATCCAGGAAACAAAAGGCTCAATTCAAACTTAAAGCTCACATTGGTCCATTTATAGTAATCAAAGATCAATTGATAAGGAAGCAAAGAATTTATTATCCCAATTTATGTTCAAACTATGTTTTATCTGGACATATGATAATTTGGGGGTGATCTCAGCTATTAGACTTGATCATAAGTCTACTCCTTACAATCATTTTTCCAAGCCAGAGATTGAACAATATGCTAATATAGATGTTTGAGAAGAAAATACTTTGCAGGAAGTTGAAGAGTTGGTTTCTAGTCAAGCAATTACGAAAACTCCTAGGCCTACAAAAAAGGTATTAAAAAGAACAAGTGAGAGTATTTCTCACCCTAGTTCAAGTTCAAAATCAACAGAATAAAGAAGGAAGACAAGTCAAGTAGAGGAGGAATCATCCGAGGCTAGCAACACAGAGTTATTTACTACAATAGTGTTATCAAGCGAGCATGTTTTCACTCTACAAAAAATTGAAGAGAAAGTCATTGATATTTCTACTTCCCCTTCTTATAGTGGCCAGAGTATTTTTTTTTTTCAGATTTAGAGAAATGAAGAAGAAAAATGAGATGCTGAAATCTGCCACATGTTCTCAATTTTGGAAACAAACGGCATCCACCGAGAACATGCTACTCTCTGCACTAGATCCTGATAGAGGGTAGTTTCAATTGGCATTTCTTGAGCACAAGTTTAAGACTTAACTATTTTCTTTTGATACCAAACAAATCCTTGCATTAGAATAGATATGTATGCATAAAATAAAGGGTGAAATGATCTATTCTACCCTCACAAGTTCTTATATGGTTGTTTCCAAGTTGCATACATCATTGAATAATATACAACATTCCCAATTGAAATTAGAAAATATGTCCTCCCTGGCCAAGGATACAAGGATAAAATCATTAGAAGATCTTGTTATCAAGTTGGGATTATATCCCAGTAGTGTAAATGAGACTCAAGGAATCATAAAATATAGAAACACAAATATTCAATCATTAACGAAAAGATTGAAGCTGCTAACTACAGAGCATCCTCAAGCTCAGGAGGTAGGATAATTGGGTAAAGAAATGGAGAACATGCTTCATATGAGTTTGGAACAAAATCTTTAGATACATAAAATGGAGTTAGAAATGGAGAAAATTCTAAAAGAGAAATAAAAACTTTCTAGTGCAGGGATTTCGACAGGGTCAACCAACTAAGATTCAACAGAACAATTGACAAAATCAATGGATGAATTATCATTCAGAAATGTGGATATTGAAAAGTTAAAGGCATCATTGCAAAGAGCAGAAGAAAACAAAATAAAGACAGATAATGCATATATTTCTGAAGTGCAATTTTTTTTTAAGCTTATGAAACATATTGAAAAGTTTCAAGATGAATCAATTAGTGCCCAGAATTTGTTAGAAGCCAAGGAACAAATCTGGATAGATATTAATTCGGCTATTTCATATGTTTGGACCTCTATTGAAATTATTTTTGAACAGGAACAACTAGTAAATAAAAAAAAGGAATCCATTGAAGAAATCAATGAGGAACTCGATTACAAGCCTAGTGAAGCAAATAAAATTATTTAAGTTTTAAACCCAAAAACAAGAGAAGAATCAGAAGGGATGGGAATTGAAGATAGAACAGATGTAATTCTTGAGGTGAGAACGATGCTAACCAAAAGAAATTTGATGTTGCAACTAGAAAACAAGTGTGAAAACCTGAATAGTCACATAAAAAAGTTTCACTTGAAGTTTGATGTTCTTTAACAAAAAAGGAATCCCATCATTGAGGGGTTCTCATGGTCAACTAATGGAGTAGGAGAACTATTAGAAAATGTTACATGATATAGCAAAAGATAAAACAATGTTTTCTAAAATAAAATGAATAATCAACCGTCAGAGTTTGTTACAATACTTAACAAAAGATTTATTTATTTTACATGAAGTTCATCACCTTTCTGTTACCAATCCAACTTTTGAAAAGTATAATGAGGTAGATGAGGGTTATAGGAAGGTAAAAAAGTTTTCATGTCGAAATGATGATAAGTGGGATAAGTTCCTTGAACTTATCAAGTAAACAAAAAGCAGGCTTGGAGGAAGAATTTGGGAAAAAAACAAAAGAAGAATAAACAGAGCCAAATTTAAATCCAACATTTAGAAATAAGATCCTTGAATAATGGGCAGATTCCACTAAATAAGTTCCATAATTCCTATTTTGTGTTATATTAATTAGAGTTATCCAAATAATTTTAGATAAAACTTTATTTTTCACGTAAAAGATTGTAATAGATTAGATATTTTGAGAAGAATCTAGATATATTTAGAATTTATTCGGTAATAATCACATGAAACTCAATGTCTCGATCTAATCTCTCACCTAGTCTTGATGATGAACCACACTGGTTGGTTCGAAACGCGTCGAAAACGTTCTATTTCATATGATTATTACCGAAAGAATTCTAAATATATTCGATGCATCACAGAAGCCAAAATTCTAAAAAAATCTATATATAATTTATAATTCGAAGTAAGAAGGGTTGATATGTTGATAAAACCAAGATATATTATTGTAATTTTGGAATTTTCTAAGATAATCAAAGGCTTTCGGCTTCTATTTGTAGCATCATTTGTGTCCATGTGATTTTTCCTTGTGTAATTATTTTTTTTATTCTTCATATGTTTGAGGTAAGATAGAAGTACTGGGCAAGGGTAGGTCGAGTTTTGGTCTCCCTAATAGCCCCTACAAAATTATTGTCTTTACTAAGATTAGCTAATTAAACAATTTGTTTGAATTAGTACCTCTATATTATAAAATTATTTCCTTTTTTCATCTCTCAAATATATAAGTGTTACCTATAGATATATTTCTATATGCCTTTTTTTTATTTGATAATAAAAATATTCAAGAAGGACATTTAGTTATCAGATATCCATTTTTAGTTCATCACAAGCATTTAAAGATTATACGTTTTTAGCACTGGAATAAAAACTTTGAGAAATATTTGGAATATCTAGATAATATACATGTGAATGGTTTGATTCATTGATCATCCATTTAAAATAAATCCCCATTTCGATTCTTTGGCACAATTCTCGAGCCTAGAACTATCTACAATGAAACAATAGATATTATAGCTTAATATATTGAATTGCAAGAATGAAAAGAAGTCCTTGAGAGGCGTCTCAAATATCATGTTGATCAAAGGTAGCTAACGTATGACTATTGAACCTCATGCTTAAAATAATCCATGTATAGATCCCTAGGTAGAAACCCATAAATAAACTCCAAAGGTGAAAATTTATCTTTACTGCTCAATACCCTCTTCAATTTGATCAAGATTTCATTTATTCTTTAGAAGAATCTTTCCATCTCAAATACTCATGTTAGGAGCCCAATCTTATTCTCAATCTAATCCCATTTCCTCATAATTCTCATCGGCTTCATTTTCATTCATTGGAATTGGAAATATTTATTTGTCCTTTAATCCAATTCAATATACCACAAATCTTGCCAATGTGATGAAGAAGTATGGTTTATTCCAATTCAAAGAGGATTTAAGTTACACTCCTTGGCATGTAGCCTCCCATTAAATTTAACACCAAATAAAACTCCATCACCCAAATTCAAGGATCATTTTCCCAAATTCTCATTCAATGACACCATCACTGCCAATGAACACTTGATTTATTTTTCTAACACACATCACAATATTGGTGCCAATGATAATGACAGATGCATGCGACTAATTAATATCACAATATTGGTGCCAATGATAATGACAGATGCATGCGACTATTTATTAATTCCTTGGATGGAAAAGAATCAGTTGATTTCTTTGAAAATTTTCCCAAATCCTTCTCCACTGAGACAGAGTTCTACTACTGGTTTAAGTGTAATTATGGCTAACTTCAAAGCTTTGTTGATCTCCTTTGAGAATACAACAACATATACCAAAAGTGAAACTATTAAATCATTTAATCTTCATTTCACCAAATTATATAATTAAATTCGAGACATCATCATCCCACAAAATAAAGTGGCCATGATGCACTACTACAGTACTCTGCTCCCTACTTATTTCCCCAAATTAAAAGAATTTAATAACCTTGGTAAAAATTCCGTGTAATAAAATTAAAATAATATAGTTTTAATCTTCATCATATAGTTTTAATAAGTTCCCCAGGGTACTTCATCATAGAGTTTTAATAAGTTCCCCAGGATATATATAGAAAAATATTCACCAAAGTCATTATCGAAATCACAAAGAACTTTAATAATTACATTCATGAGATGTAATTCAATAAATATAACTAAAGGTGATATAAGAACTGTATGGTTTTTTTTCTTTAGCTAGCTTTGCATCGTGACAATCATCATCCAATATAAAAAAGACCTAAAATCTAAGTACAAACCCATTTTTAACATAAATAAATAAATCAGTGTGTATAGTCGCAGAATTACATTCCAATATACTTCGAAGTGATAAAATGCTATATTTTACACAATCTGATTTCATCTATCGACGTAACGTGGGCGTCACGCACAAATATTGACTAACGCAGTAGTTGAAACTCCAGAAATATTGGTTTCACGCACTTGGTTCTTTAAATTTAGGTCAAGCAAAAATATTGACTAACGCAATACTTGAAGCTCCAGAAATATTGGTTAATATTGGTTGCACTTACTGACGCGGTTCACGCACTTGGTTCGTTAATATGAAATTAACCGAGTAGTTTTTAGTGCGATTTTTTGAAGGTTTTTACAGTGATTTTTTCTGGTGTAATTTTTCGGAATTTATTGAAAAGAGAAGTTTTATCGCTAACTTTGCACAATCGAACTGTCCTAGAGGTTTTTGAGGGTGCTGAATCTATATATAGAGTCAAAAAACCAGTTTGAATAACAAAAACCAAGATTTAACCTCAAAATTTTTCACCAAATTCCAACACCTGAAACTTCAAAAAGTCACTAAAAACAACTCCGAAATTAACAGTGTTGAGGGTTTCGTCCCTGCTTCATGGCAGGGTTTACCTCCTTTGTTAAAATAAAATTAAACATGTCTAGTAAGCTTCCAGGCTGCTTCATGACAGGGTTCGGTCGATTGGTGAAAATAAAACTAAACGCGTATATGATGCTTCCACTCTGCTTCAAAATCCATGAAGTCTTACGGTAGTCAATATTTTTGATTGATGCTTAAGTCACCTCGAAAAGGTGAAAGCAGATATGGAAGTCCTGCGGTAGGCCATATTTTTGCTTTATGCTAGTAGTCAATATTTTTGCTTCATGCTTACCTCACCTAGGTGAAATTAAATCTTTCATGCTTACCTCACCTAGGTGAAATTTAATAGATTTAGATCGATACAAGGCCAATGAATATGGTAAAATTAGATTTATTAATTAATATGTCTAGAGTTATAGTTTTATTAATGTAGGGAGTCAGTATATGTCTTATCATTGGATTGGATTTTGTATTTACTTAAATTTAAGGATTGAAAATTTGTAACTGTCTAAATCCAAAAATTAACATACACTGTTACCTAAAACCAAAAATTTAGACATATTATATACACTGTTGCCTAAATCCAAAAATTGACACATATTATCCGTCTCCAAAAATTGACATATACTGTCACAGTCTCCAGAAATATTAACTGCCATCGGAAAGCATCGTGAAGCTGCCTAGACACGTTTAATTTTGTGTTGATTAAGCGGCTGCGCCCCATCATGAAGCAGCGCGGAAAGGTCGCGGAAGAGGTTTGTAACAAAATTAACATATCTTACCTAGTGGATGGACGGGTGCATTGCTAAAGATTTTTCCTTTTTTTTTTTTAAATTCCACACACGAATGCATAGATATTCCAATCATGTGAAATGTTGATTGTGATGAAAAATAATTAGATAAAAAATAAATTAAAATAAAATGATAAACATGACTTGTTAGATATAATATGTTTATTTGATATATATATCTATAATTTTGACATATAATTATGTTTAAAAATAATAATAATATTAAATATTTATTAATATTTCATATAAAAATAAATAATATTTATTTTTATATATATTTTTGTTAAATATAAAAAATTATAAAATCTATAGTTATTTAAAAGATTAAATTATCACATTCAATTATCTAAAAAAATATAATATATGATCATTTACCAAGTGCACATAATAAACAAGTGGATGAAAAAAATATTTATAAATTTGGATTAGTGAATAAGAAATGATCTAGATGCATTAAATTTAGGAATTGAATACAAATAATCAGAGTAATTGAATACAAATAACCCTATGATAAGATTAAATTTTAATATTTAAATAAAATACATTTTTATAAGTTTAAGGATAAACATAATTATAAATTTAAAAATAACATTTTTTGTCGATGAAAAAATATTTTTTTTCTATTATATATATATATATATATATATATCAAAAATTACAATTTCTTGGTTGTCTAGTAATTTACTTAAATGAATAAATAGTATATATATTTAATTCAACTAATTACATAAAATTATGAGATAGAAAATTTACAAAATTATGAGATAAAAATTAGTCCATCTTTAAAAGTAATGGTTACTTTGAAAAACTATGAAATTATTTTCCCTTAAAACATGCAACATCCAAATTTCGTTGAACTGCTCCCAATCTTACACTTATTTCCACAAAGAAACACTAAAGGCAACCCGCATAGCCACCACTTTAGTAACAAAATTCACTCATTTACTAATTCCTATTTTACATTAAAACATCACGTTTTCTCTAAAGAAAAATACAACGGGGGCTCAACACATATCTTTTTGACTAATACAAATGATGCTCCACACCTATATTTTCATTGCACCATAAAAAGTCCCCATACCTCACCATCAAATATCTCTAGATTTTTTTTTTTTTTTTTACTTGAAAAAAAAACATATGATCATACATGATCTTCATCTTAGAATCTACCATATAGATTAATACATAAAAACTCGTGATTGTGGCTTGTATTTTACATTTTATTAAATAAATTGTGCAAATACAAAAGATCACACCCCATAAAATGAAAATAAGAGATAATTGTGTTCGATGATAATATATCCTTCGAATACGTAATTAATGTAATTAATTATTACATTAATTATGTTGCTGTGAATTCATTCATCCCTCTTCTCTCTCCTATAATGGTCCATCTCGAGTCTGATCCAGAGGGGGCTCTCTCCTATAATGGTCTATCTCGAGTCTGATGCGGATGGGGCTCACCCTGTTCATGCGGCCCCTTCTGATGTCGCAACACTCTCTTTCTCCAGCCTTATTTCCTCCCTTGGGGCTCCCTGTGAGTGTCCTTCGGTCTCCAAGTTCATCAAAAAGATGGAAGATATCTTACAAAATCTATTTTCCTACTTCTATGCCTGGTAGAGAATCTCAAAAGGAAATATATATATATATATATATATATATATATATATATATATACAAAATCCTTCAAGAGGAAGAAAGGATCTAGCTCAAATTTGTTCTGGATCAACCTCCAATCTTGATTTGTCTTTCAAGGGGAACTCCCCTCAGATCTGATAAATGGAAGGTTCGGTTCAAAGAGCAGGGTTTCTCAATTTGGCCAAAATCTCTCAAAAGGCCTTGTCTTTTCTTTGATAAAGCCTCCAAATCAAATCCTAGTAGATCATCTGGCATCAAAGTCTGTCACATTTGAGTGGGGTTTGGGTATTGAGTCAAATAATAAGGCTAAGTCCTATGGTTTTTTGTTGGGAGCACAAATTCTTTGTAATGGAAATTATATGAATCCAATTCTATATGGTGACTTAGTTATCTTTATCTAGTAGATTGTCAAAACAATTAACCCCAAGAATGCTGACATAGCCCAAATTGTTTCCACAATACAACATCATATGAAAAATCTTGGAGAGATCTAGTACTATCATGTTCTCAAAAAAACAATATTAGAGGTGACGATCTTGTAAATAAAGCTTGTTCTAGACCCCCAAGGAGAAGTCAAAATCAGTGAGGAGATATTTCTAAAATACATGGCATAATTTATCATCTTTTTCACATGCACAATTGGACCATAGATAAATCCAAAAAAATTCCCTCCTATTCGAAATCTCCATGAAATCTATCACAGTCAAAGCTCCATCTCCCAAGTTGATAAGAGACTCTCCTCATTTTCACATCCCTTGTCTTTTATACAGACTGAATATCTAAGTGTGGATTTCCCCAGGGCTCACAGGTCCCTGATCAACCCTCCTTCCTCTTTATATTCCCCCTTTTGTTCCACTCCTTGCATTACGTTGCCTTCTGAGCCTCATCTCATTGAAGCTTTGAGCTGGCTTTTAAATTTCATTCCTCCTCCCTACAGCAGACCTCTTCTCTCGTCACTCCCTTGTATCGGGTCTTCCTTTCTCTTCTCCTCGATCCCCTATAACACCTTTTTTTCCTCACTCTACTCTCCATACTACTGAGCCTTTAGAGCCCCAGATCCCTACTGAAGGGATCCGATCCAATGGTGTCCCCACTACAACACTATCAGAGCTGAGCTCGAATTGATCAGGTTGGATAACCAATGGAAGGATCGATGTTCTTTTGAACTTGGTTTTCTATATCATTAATGCACAAACCTCAGGAAAGCCATTGGCAACCTCAATGAGCGTTGCGCTCATATTGAGCATGCTCTCCAGTCTTTGAAAGATACTGTTGGATATAAGTTTAGGGAGAATACAAACTCAAATGACCGCTGCAGTAGGTACCAGTAGAAAGAAGAAAAATTGATCAACGAAGAATGAAAAGAAAAGACATCTTTTGTTTTGTCTCAAAACTCATCATAATCTGCTCTCTTTAAATCATAATGCAATTCCTATATATGTTTTGATTACTCCTTAGTTAATCACGAATAGAAAATGTACTCTTTTACTTCAACAATATGTTAAAACTTATAATACAAATGCAATAAATAAACTTGGAATTTTCTAGCTTCATGCAGAAGGAGTAGTGAACCCATCTAGAAATTTTGTTCCATCTTCCATTGTGATCTACCCAAATATTTTATATCTAAGAGTTTATCTCCCTCCCCTTTTAAATGAATATGTCATAACCAACTCTCTATATATATTAATTAGAACAAACCATATATATTTATGAAAAATAAATAATTTACTTTCATCACAATATCTTTATCTAATGTTAAAGATTGGTTATCAAGGTAACTTATAAAATTCCTAAATTTAATAAATTTTTATACTACCAAAGCATTCTCACAATTAAATTTGAAAAGGTTTTTCTCTAATTAAAAAAAACAAAAACAACAACATGAAATGAAATTTAACATGAAATGTACCTTGAGCTCAACTTCTTAAATCTTATATCCTCTTTCGGCGGAGATGACTGAACACTCACTACTAAATCCCATTGAAACGAAAATCGATCTAACGCTATACCCTACACCCAGCACCACACCCCGATCGACTTAATCACGAACAAATATAACTGCTTATCAGACATTTTGCATTTACATATTTCTCTCTTTTTTTAATTAGGAATTCAGACTGGCCAGAGGCTCCTACATCCATGTATTATTTAGAAAGTAATACCATGGCAGACTCTGCGAGGGATCGAATGGGAATGCTGTGCCTGCTCAACCCCACACTGCCCGAGAAGGTGCTGTAATTTTCCCACTCCGAAGTCGTCTCCATCACACCCTCCAAAGCCTTCACCAATTCTGATTTTATTTCCAATGCGACGTTGGCTCTCTTCATAACAGCGATCAGAAGCTCAATGCCGAATCTTCTGATATTTGGAACCTCCTTCGATACACATTGATGCCTCCGGAAAACCTCCACCAGTTCAGAAATCAACGATTTCTTTCTGTCGTCACTCAACTCTTCGACCACGCGAGCAAAATCCAATTTGGTCATAAACTCGAAGATCTTAGCCGCCAGCCCTATGGCTGCTTCCTGATGTTCACATGACCGTTTCTCCATCACGAACTTCAGAACCTGAGAAAACATCAGAAAGAAGTTAACATATAGGATGAAATCGTTTTCAGATATTACTCAAATACAAGTTAAGAATTGAATACGGTCTTCTACCATCGCTGCAGTTTGGGTGATTTCCCTAGATTCAATGCAATCTGTCTTTGCGTGTGCAAGCAGATTTCGAAGAATTCTTGCTACATGAATACTCTGCACAGGTTCGTTCAGCACGGAGACCAGGCTTGCGATTAAATTCGGGTGGCCGCCCAGCTTAATGCTCATCATTATTTCACAGTTGTGTTTATTTTCGAATGAAAGAAAACCAAGGGCTTCTCCTGCCTTGTTGACAAGTTTCTTAGCTTCGTCGTCATCATTAATTCTGACCATGAAAAAGAGAGAGAAGAGATTATGCAGAACTCCGCCAGTCTCGCAGATGATGTTACGGCCCTCTTGTTCGCGAGCAAGACTTGTTAGCGTGTCGATCGCCAGGATTTGCAGGTGATGCGTCGATTCTTGTCTGTACTGAAGAACGTCTCTGAGATTGCTTATGGCGAAAACTATCTGCCGGATCCCTTCCCTCAAGTCTTTTCCCGTCGACCCTGTAGTGCTTGCCATCTTTTTCACGAGCTCCAGAGCGAGCTTTGCCGTCTCTATCTGGAATTCGGATGCATTGGGTTTTAAGTCTGTGAGTGCGATAATTCTAGGAAGTAGCCCCTTGCAGCTTCCGATTTTATCGCAGTTGGAGCGGCCTTCTGCCAACTTTTGCAGTATGGTCAAACCCATTGAAATAAATCCTCCCGCACTTGAGTCATGTGGAGAATAAAGTAATGATGCTATTGATTCCATGGACCCAGCAATGCAATTCTGGTTTTTCTCAACCAATTTGGAGATGATCTCTGCAGCCGCTTTTCGAATCTCCTGTTCTTGATCGTCCTTGAAATTCAGCATCTCGATCAGCCTCTCCACCACATCTCTCTTGTTTCCGATTAACCTCAAAGTCTCTTCAGCAAACCGGTTATTGTTTGCAAGCGTGGAAAGTACTCGAGCCCCCCTCAGCTGTACATCGCGACCGCTGGAGTGCAGCAACTCCACGCTGTATGACACAAATTCCATCTTCAAACCGTCGAAAACGCTACCATTGAGGCACCGCGAATATGTGTGATAGAGAAAACGTTGGACAGTGCCGAGCTCAGATCGATTGAAGCCATAATCGTCGTTCACCTCCGTAAGCAATTTACGCGCGCTGATCCTCCACTGCCAGTAGGCCTTTTCAAGAAGAAACAGAAACGATTCGGCGAAAGACAGGCCGTAGAACATTCTGAGACCCGATTTCGGATTATTGGTATCGCTACCTGAATATGCTCCGCAGTGCAGCGTTACCAACCGATAGAGAGACAGGACGACGCACGTTGAAGCGGACAACAATTGCAGCCATAAGAGCACCAACGTGACCTGTGACATTGACAAAGTTCCTCTGCAAATTTTCATGTCTCTGAGATTTGCCCTGGATATTAGCGTTGTTTCATGTTGCCAATCGACCTCTTGGCTTAGGCTGAATATGCGAGCACCTTCTGTCAATAATATTATGGTGACAAACCTGAAGTCTACCGTTGCTAAAGATGCTGCGAAGCCCCCGAGGAGAACGACGGTTGCCCAGATGAAAGCCAGCTTGCCAAGCCGGCTGGCCAACTTCTCCAGAATTGCAACCTTAAGGGCAAACACAGTAATTTTTGTCTCGGGAAGTGCCGCCTTGTCACTGATACTCTCTGGTTCGGATCTCTCCCCCTGTGGTACGGATGGAGAATCCGATATACCAGAACCATCTCCGGGTTGTGAAGGCTCTACTTCGACAAGGACACTCGGTGACGTTGTCTCGCAATTCATTTCTGTAAGAGATATAATATCTCTAGGAATTTCGATCAGACGGGCGTCAGACTCTTCATCATATAGTTTTAATAATTTCCCAGGGTACTTCATCATAGAGTTTTAATAAGTTCGCCAGATATATATAGAAAAATATTCACCAAAGTCATGATCGAAAGTACAAGGAACTTTAATAATTACATTCATGAGATGTAATTCAATAAATTTAACTAAAGGTGATATAAGAACTGTATGGTTTTTTCTTTAACTAGCTTTGCATCGTGACAATCATCATCCAATATAAAAAAGACCTAAAATCTAAGTACAAACCCATTTTTAACATAAATAAATAAATCACTATGTATAGTCGCAGAATTACATTCCAATATATATTCGAAATAATAAAATGCTATATTTTACACAATCTGATTTCATCTATCGAGGTAAACTGGGCGTCACGCAAAAATATTGACTAACGCAGTACTTGAAACTCCAGAAATATTGGTTTCACGCACTTGGTTCTTTAATTTTAGGTCAAGCAAAAATATTGACTAACGTAATACTTGAAGCTCCAGAAATATTGGTTAATATTGGTTGCACTTACTGACGCGGTTCACGCACTTGGTTCGTTAATATGAAATTAACAGTGTCCGGCGGTTTCGTCCTTGGTGAAACTAAAACTAAGTCTTACGGTAGTCAATATTCATGCTTCCACTCTGCTTCAAAATCCATGAAGTCTTACGGTCGTCAATATTCCATGAAGTCTTACGGTAGTCAATATTTTTGGTTGATGCTTAAGTCACCTCGAAAAGGTGAAAGCAGATATGGAAGTCCTGCGGTAGGCCATATTAATAGCCATCCGAAAGCATCGTGAAGCTGCCTAGACACGTTTAATTTTGTGTTGATTAAGTGGCTGCGCCCCATCATGAAGCAGCGCGGAAAGGTCGCGGAAACGTTTAATTTCATATTAATTAAGCCGGTGAACCCCATCACGAAGCAGCGCGGAAAGTTCACCCAAGGGTTTAATTTTACTTTAACTAAATGGGTGAACCCTGTCATGTGCTTTGATTTAGCCTCATAGAGCCAAATAATAAATAACCATCTTGCGATCATGCCTTGCAGTTTCCATTTGGCACTATTTATAACTTTTGTTTGTAGGTACATAGTTGATTCGTGTTTATATTTTTATTTGAATGTGAAATGTTTAATTTAAAGCTATAAATATAAATAATTTTTCGTTTATTAATTTTATATTTTTTTTATTAAAAAATCATATTAAATTTTAATATTTTAAAAGAAAATTAATTAAAAATAAAATTTCAAAATAGTTAAAATTTATTCATTATATTATTAAATTAATTAAAAAAAATTTAGGATGATCAAAGTAGGTGAATCAAATTAAATGTAATATCAAATTTCAAAAAGAGTGTTTCTTCTTGTGTAAGATGCAGGTTGTGTTGGTCTCATGCTCATTAATATAGTCATAATTTTTCTCCTTATGTCTAACAAAATTGTTTTGTTAGTGAGGAGCTATTACAATCTTGAGAAACAATTAAGAATCCTCCAAGATTTTTTCTCCAAAATGAGATTCTCCAATATTTTTTCTCTCAAATGATTATGAATGTTAATATCAAAACTAAAGTCATAATAATTAAATCTAAAAGTATTACATATGATATTTTTATATATAACAACAATTACTTGGAGGAAGTTCTTTCATACAAATATTTTGGTATCAATATCCATTAAAAATTCAATTGGAATTATAGCTTTGAGAAAATAATAAACGGAGAATAACAAGCTTATTATGGAGTTGAAAACAATTGTAATTTAAATTATATTTGGATATGAAATTAAGAAAAATCCTCTTCCATGATTCCAATTACACCACCACTCAAAACTCTTTTTTAATAGGAAATGTATTTTTTGTCAAGGTGTAATTCTTGTGGGAGTGATATGTGATCATATGGTGAGGGTTGGCAAATTTATGAGACTTTTGGGTTGTTTACTTAGTTGAACCCTGAGGAGCATGTTGGATCTCACAACTTATTGGAGGTAGTTGTTGTGTGCATTTCTATTAAGGTGGAAATTGAGCTTGGAATCTACTCAAACCACTCGTCTAGCCCTCATAATTGCTTAAAGAAACTGCTTGCAACTGATTTAAAGGTAAATAAGACATAAGGCATACTGGTCATAGTATAGTATGAGTTTCTTTAGCAAAGATTCACAATGAAACAAAATAGGACAAAAGAAAAGAACTAATATGTTATGGAAAGAAAACATGAAAAAAAATCATATTTTTTAGTCACTTATACCTGGGAGGTCCTCCTCCCCCTCCTCCTACCAAGCATGCTTCACATAACATGCCTCATCCTCATCCGAGTATAATGGAAATACTAGTGAGGAGATGCATGCATAAGTTTTGAAAGTTGTCATTTTTCCTCAAAAATTCTTTGACTGATAAGGAGAAATTGAACTCATCATTTTTTTGGTTCTTTTATTAAGGTTATTGTTATTTATTGGTTAATTAATGCTAATAGAAGGTATGATATTTATTATATTAATGATAATTGGTACATTTTATTTTGCATATTTCACCAATAATTTTACCTTATATTCTCAATAAGGTCCTATGAATGATAAGGTATGATCTTAAAAATTTCGCTTGAAATTTTATTTATTAGTTGTTGTTACTTTTTTTAAATTTCAATTTATTTACTCTAGCAATGTATATGATTGTTTATATGGTCTCTTTTTGTTTATTTCACCAATGAAAACCATTTTCCTTTATTTCAACAAATATGTCGTAAATAATTTTAATTTAATTTTGAGCATTAAACAATGTGCCTAGTCTCATTATCTCACCAACCTAGTATTCCTTATCAACATAATTTTGGTGGCAACCATATTGGGGAATTGATTAATTCATCACTAATTCTAGAAATATTCCTTCCTACATGACCATACAATTTGTGAAGTAATAAAGGAGTATTGCTTATTCATTTCTTAGTTTCATACTCGATAATTCTAACTCTCTTGTTGAATTCAAAAATCTTATGATGTTGTTGTAACTTGCTTTCAGGTTATGTTTTTTAAACAAGAAAAAAAATGTAAAAATGTTACGATAAGTTATTTTGTAAATAAGTGGATATCATTTTATAAATTTCCACTTAAGAATTTAATTATTGCAATTAAAATTTTATTTTATGCCCAATAAAAATGTTGATTAAAAATTGAGTCAATTTCAACAAAGAAGATTTTCTCCACCGAGATCAAAGCCTGAGGATCAATTGCGAGACCCCTTTACATTCTTGAATTTTAACGGGTGAGGGGAGGGGGTTTGCAATTGACCGTTTCGAAAAATTCCCGTGGCTACGTGTCAGGCGCGTATGCATTGCACACCGTCCCCTCACATACACCACTTACCATCATATCTCCCCGCAAACCTCCTACTGGCTAGCCTTTTGTCCCTTTATTTCCCCACAATATTCACGTTGTCTCTCCGCTACATTTATGCCACTAATTTTCCATCAATGCCACATTACACAAAATTTTCCACAACCAACTGCGTTGCTAATAACTGAAAGTAATATTTGCATGGCCATTCATTCCCACTAATGTTAGAATTACTGGTTAGACG
>CM076583.1:430510437-430566104 GCA_034641835.2 Pinus albicaulis
TGCTAAACATTAAATTCAATAACTGTAATTCAAACGTTCTATAAATCCATATCATTCCCTATTTTCCCTATCATTTCCGCCATGCTAGCAATGTTTACAGGAGCATTCTAAAACAGAAAATTTCCAAAATTTCAAAATCAATTATGTTAGGCAGTAAGAAAATCCATTAGGTATTCATAATCTCTTTCTTTCTTTTTAATTAAAAATGAGTAATCAAAAGGGAAAGAGTAAAGCAAGAATTTATAACCTAATTATTCCCACAGTACCAAAACTAGATGAATTGCCCCTTGTAGATGTAGGTTTTAAAATCACTGAGACTAAAATTCAATCTGATTTACTCGAATTACAAAATTGGGAATTCTAGAAATATGAAGATGCAAGTAATGGATTTGGTATTTGGGATTCCATGTTACCCCAGTTCATTTTCCTCAGACATACCACTTTCCTGAATTTGTTTCCTAGTGTGAAAAAAATACCTTCCGAGTAAAAATGTTGTAGTAGCTAGAATTGGAGAAATATTGTTGTATGTCACACCAAAATATATTCTCTAAGCTCTGCAAGTCAATCCTCCATCTTCCTTGCACCCGTTTTCAGTTGAATCCCTAATGGAGATCTATTAGAAACTAGCCTTCTAAGAAAGAACACCCATATTTGAAGCATTTTTATCGGAGGGAGTTGTATTGCCTCATCATAATCCACCTTATTCTACTACTATATTTCCCAAAATGACCAGAAAAATCATTTCCATCCTTTGTTTTTTATTAGGTTATCCAAGTGACAAATGGGTTGATGAAGTTATTTTAGGTTTTCTGTCTATATTTTCGTTTGGGAAGAAGCCTTCATTTTTCTTCAACTTTATTCATTATATTTTAGATCAAATTCATGAACAATTTCTGAAGTTTAGTTTTGAGAGAGCTTTTAAACACTAGTCTATATTAGTCTATTTGTTTTTATATCACCAAGCTAAGATATTCAAATTACCACTTCGAAAGTTAGATTCATAGGGAAGATAATAGTCTGTCATCCATTGGACTTCATTGGTCTGAAAGAATTCAAAGGAATATTCATTTAGTGATTTCGTAGACCAGTTTATTTATTTATCACTATGTCTTCTCAACAGTGATTCGGTTCCAAGGATACTTCAGAGATTAAAAGGGTTCTACATCTGAGTGAGAAATCTAAAGTGGGAGACTGGTACTTATACCAAAATTTTACATAATATATGGTTGTGAACTATCACCTTATAAATTACCTGCATTTCTTCCAATCAGAATATTTTCCTTGGAGTTTATAACAAATTCTAAATGTAAATGAAGTACATTTTGTATCCAAAAAACAAAAGGCTCAATTCAAACTTAAAGCTCACATTCGTCCATTTATAGTAATCAAATATCAATTGATAAGGAAGCAAAGAATTTATTATCCCAATTTAAGTTCAAACTACGTTTTATCTAGACATATGATAATTTGGGGGTGATCTCAACTATTAGACTTGATCATAAGTCTACTCCTTACAATCATTTTTCCAAGCCAGAGATTGAACAATATGCTAATATAGATGTTTGAGAAGAAAATACTTTGCAAGAAGTTGAAGAGTTGGTCTCTAGTCAAGCAACTACAAAAACTCCTAGGCTTATAGAAAAGGTATTAAAAAGAACAAGTGAGAGCATTTCTCACACTGGTTCAGGTTCAAAATCAACAGAATTCACAGTTTTCAAAAGAAGGAAGACAAGTCAAGTAAAGGAGGAATTATCTGAGGCTAGCAACACAAATTTATTTACTACAATAGTGTTATCAAGAGAGCATGTTTTCAATCTACAAAAAATTGAAGACAAAGTCATTGATATTTCTACTTCCCCTTCTTATAGTGGCCAGAGTATTTTTTTTTCCAGATTTAGAGAAATGAAGAAGAAAAATGAGATGCTGAAATCTGCCACATATTCTCAATTCTGGAAGCAAACCTCATCCACCCAGAACATGCTACTCTCTGCACCAGATCTTGATAGAGGGTAGTTTCAATTGGCATTCCTTGAGCACAAGGTTCCAGTTTCAAAAATAACAGAAGGTTATAATACTTAACTATTTTCTTTTGATACCAAACAAATCCTTGCATTAAAATAGATATGTATGCACAAAATAAAGGGTGAAATGATCTATTCTACCCTCACAAGTTCTTATATGGTTGTTTCCAAGTTTCATACATCATTGAATAATATACAACATTCCCAATTGAAATTAGAAAATATGTCCTCCCTAGCCAAGGATACAAGGATAATATCATTAGAAGATCTTGTTATCAAGCTGGGATTTTATCCCAATAATGTAAATGAGACTCAAGGAATCATAAAATATAGAAGCACAAATATTCAATCATTAACGAAAAGATTGAAGATGCCAACTATAGAGCATCCTCAAGCTCAAGAGGTAGGATAATTGGGAAAAGAAAAGGAGAACATGCTTCATATGAGTTTGGAACAAAATCTTTAGATACATAAAATGGTGTTAGAAATGGAGAAACTTCTAAAAGAGAAATAAAAAATTTCTAGTGCAGGGATTTCGACAGTGGAAGCAGGGTCAACCAGCTAAGATTCAACAGAACAATTGGCAAAATCAATGGATGAATTGTCATTCAGAAATGTTGATATTGAAAAGTTAAAGGCATCATTGCAAAGAGCAGAAGAAAACAAAATAAAGACAGATAATGCATATATTTATGAAGTGCAAAAAAATTATAAGCTTATGAAACATATTGAAAAGTTTCAAGATGAATCAATTAGTGCCCAAAATTTGTTAGAAGCCAAGGAACAAATCTAGATAGATATTAATTCGGCTATTTCATATGTTTGGACCTCTATTGAAATTATTTTTGAACAGGAACAACTAGTAAATAAAAAAAGAAATCAATGAGGAACTCGATCACAATCCTAGTGAAGAAAATAAAATTATTTAAGTTTTAAACTCAAAAACCATAGAAGAGTTAGAAGGGATGGGAATTGAAGATAGAACAGATGTAGTTCTTGAGGTGAGAACGATCCTAACCAAAAGAAATTTGATGTTGCAACTAGAAAACAAGTGTGAAAACCTGAATAGTCACATAAAAAAGTTTCACTTGAAGTTTTATGTTCTTTAACAAAAAGGAATCCCATCATTGAGGGGTTCTCATGGTCAACTAATGGAGCAGGAGAACTATTAGAAAATGTTACATGATATAGCAAAAGATAAAACAATGTTTTCTAAAATAAAATGAATAATCAACCGTCAGAGTTTGTTACAATACTTAACAAAAGATTTATTTATTTTACATGAAGTTCATCACCTTTCTGTTACCAATCCAACTTTTGAAAAGTATAATGAGGTAGATGAGGCTTATAGGAAGGTAAAAAAGTTTTCATGTCAAAATGATGATAAGTGGGATAAGTTCCTTGAACTTATCGAGTAAACAAAAAGCAGGCTTGGAGGAAGAATTTGGGAAAAGAACAAAAGAAGAATGAACAGAGCCAAATTTAATTCCAACAGTTAGAAATGAGATCCTTGAATAATGTGCATATTCCACTAAATAAGTTCCATAATTCCTATTTTGTGTTATATTAATTAGAGTTATCGAAATAATTTTAGATAAAACTTTATTTTTTTGAACCCTTAGTTAAACTGAGAGGGGGGGGGGGGGGGTGAATCAGTTTAACACATTCATGGACTTTTAAACTTTTTCATTAAACTTTATTAACACCTTCATTTCATGATCAACATAATGTGTGAGCAATCTTTATTTGTGAGCAGCAATTAATAAGCAGATTAGACACTGTATTAGTAGTCTTAATATGTGAGCAGCAAGTATTAGCAGACTAGATGTACCATATCAACACATAGACATCATGCACATAGACACCATAAAGGGAGAAAACCACATAAAGGGAGGAAACCCATAAAGGGAGAAAACCACATCTTATTATTGTTGTGATGCAAAGGCAAGCTCCAACTCCCTCTCACCACTGATTTTCTGTAGACACCAACCTACAGGAGGCTCCAACCTCAATTCTGCAAGCTACAACTTGCAAGGAAGCTCCAACTCCCGTCAATTTTCTGCAGGCACCAACCTCAGTCATCTACAACTGACATCTATCAAGCTACAACTTGATAGGGAAGCTCCAACTTCCTTACTCTTTCAAAAGAAAAAACACTTGCTGATTTACCTTGGATATCAGATCTGTTTTGTACCTTCTCTTCTGCTGTCCATCAGTCCTCATATCTGCCCTGCTTCATTTCAGCATCTTCTCGGATTCTCTATCAGCTCCTCCTTCTCTCTACCTTACTGCTTCATTTCTGCATTCTCTTACCTCACTCTCTAACCGCTCTATGCATATCAAGTTGATATTATATATAGAGTTCATCACATGACTGTTTGTATTCCACAAGGAATTTGGAGTGAACAGCCATGACTCTTTGGCTTCTGCCTTCTCATTCCTTTGTCCAACTCATTTAAAAAACATAACAATATGTACAAATTTCAATGTTACAGTGGGATTTTTCTTTTCCTTTGGATACTTGCCTTTGCATCACAAACAATATAAAACAATTAAACATTTACATTTTCAGTTTCAATATATAAACTTCACTCGGCCCTTGGCTTGCTGGTTTTGTCCTTTCTGTTGCTATCATGCAACTGTCCTGCATACCTCTGTTTACTGCAACTCTAAGCACCTGTGCATGTATACCTATTCACTGCAATCTTAAATCCCTTCGCTGCATACCTCTTCAATTCTGCAGTCTCTGTTTACCTCTGTACAAATTCTCCAAGCTCACTGTAGTTGTGTATCTACTGTATATATGCCTGTTTTATAAGTTTAGCTCGCCAATAATTCTCAAACTCTCATTATGTAAAAATTGCAGCTTCTTCTAATTTTCTGCTGGCAAATTAACTCAATGTATGCGAAGGCTTTTCTTTTCACATCTGATGGTTATCAAAACCACATTCCCCAGATTTCAAATCTGATTTGATGTAACTCACATTTTGGCAAATATAAAATTATGTAAATCTTAACCTTAAGACTATAAAACTCATGTATCTTCCGACTTAAGCTCTTAATACTCTAACAAATGGTTCAATGCCTTTAAACCAATGCATAAGCACTTGTAACATTACAACCATGGGTGTATAACGTGAAACTCCTTTGGCACTAGGACGTTTTATATTGCATTTCGTTTTATGGGCCCACACATCCACTACATTAAATAGTTATTCAATAATATTAATATTTGTTGCAGGGGTTAACCCACAGTCCTGAACTTCGGATTATTCCAATCTCAATCTGTGTGTAAAATGCATCCAAAGTTTCTTGCCCAATCAACTTCACAATCTGGCAACCTCAACATACTCTGTTTCCTTTTAACTGACAAATTAATTACATCTGTGTATATTAATATCTCAATATGAGATTGAGATATTAAATAAAAATCCTCTTTTAGTTAATAAACCACACACCTCCTATCCGGATTAAAAATGCGGAAGCTCAAGGGTTATAAAACCATACAATACACCCTCTTATAATTCTTTTGCAGGCGGGAGCTCTATTTTTCGTTGGCCTAAGGTTAAACCCCGTATTTCATATAACCCATCGATCTCCACATGTTAACTCCCTTCTCAATCTCGACTTAGAGTCAATCTACATGTATACGTGACCTTAATTAAATGTTCATAGAAAATTTCAATTGCAACTGTCCTTTGACCTTTTCACACAATTCATATTGTGCCAACTTCCCATATACAACCATTATATGTGCACTACAATATATCCATATATATATTACGGCCTTCTTCAATTTTGGAAGCGTTATAACAAAACTCAACCACATCGGACATACCTCCGTTAAACTCGCAACCGTGGTTTGAACAGTCCCGATCAATATAAATTAGAATTTGGCCCCCACTAACGACCCTTCCACATCTAACGGCGGACAGCACGTCGCACTGCTTCAGATGATCCGACGTCCTTAATCGAATCTCACGTGACTTAGATGCATGGGCTTTTAACTCGCGATGAGAGAGGTATCTCCAAACCACTTAAGACCACGTGTCAGCTCCTGGCATATATTGCGTTCGAATTGTAAATATAGCTTACCGTACAAAAGCAGTGCGATGAAAACCGTCGGGTGTTCGAAACCCACTGTCACTGTTCACAACGCTCATGGTTCCGTTCAGTTGTGCTCGAGGTTCCATTCCTTCCTTCATTTGTTCATGATCCCAATATGTCTTCTTAACTTCGTTTTCATACGGTTCTTCAGTTATTATCTGTCGCTCCTCCTCATATGTTATCCCTTGCTTTGTTAACACTTCAACACGACGCTTCTGCTATCATAACGCACAACTCCATTCACGCATAGGTTTATCACCAAACCTCTATGCTCGATTCATGATTCCTTAACGTAGGGCCTTATCCCCGACTCTGTCCCGGGGTCCCTCCTTCGCACTATAGATATCCTCCATCTATTAGGAGGGTATCCATTCAGGCTCGATTCCCAATATTCAGTTGCAGTTGCCAATTATTCATCAGAGAAGTGCGGAACTCCATTACTCCTTTTTAATAGATTCATTTACCCATCAATAAATCAATGCCAGAAATTTAATTCATTACTCTACTCCCGGTTCTCCAACACTGAAATGAACATCCGAAATAGATTTCCTTATCAAACAGGGTTAAAACAATTTAGGATCTTTGCAGGGTTAAGACGTTTCATCGCATAATTCCTCAAATTCATAAAACTGTGCCATCACTATTTTAATACAGTATGTGTAATAAGCCTGTCTCACAGGATTACTGTGCCATCATTCTACTTTTGGGTTTAATGCAACTCCTCCAAATTATAAATCCCCGATTATAGACATCAAATTAAGCCAGTCCTCCATTACAATAGGGTCTCTTATATGGAATTCAAAATTCAGAACTTCACAGCCCATAATTTCACAACAAAGCCTGTAATTTCCTTCAAGCGCCTTATTCAATCGATGGCTGTAATGTCAAATTTTATAGTGGAATCTATATCATTGCCATGTCATTGATGACTACAACTCATGCATTTTTTCAACCACAACATCGACAACCCATAATTAACATTTATTCTTCTGTCCCACATAGAAATTAATCAACCTATACACATCCATTCAGGAACAAATGAATTCACTTGCAAGAATGCTTGTCTTGGCCAGATCTTTGAATCAAGTGGCTCTTCTGCAACCTACTCTGTCTCTCCAGCTCTTCAGCTCTCAGCTCTTTGTCTATCTCCTTTGCCTTTATTTTGCTATCTCTCTTTGTCTCTGTTTCCTCTTATGTCTCTGCTGCCTTTCTGCCCCTTGAATGATGTTTCAGGTGCTCCTCCTTTGTCATCTCCTTTGCCATCAATGAAAACATTTCCAACAGTCTCCCCCTTTGGCATTGATAGCAATACACTTCCTCTGCTTGCATTTTGGAAGTCCCTTTTTTCTTTTCCTCCCCCTTTGACGTCAATGGCAAAGGGTTGCTCATTTCCGAGTGTGCATTCTATCTCTTCATTTCCTCTCTTTGAGTTATGTTTAGGCCTTCTTCTTCTGGCTTTGTACCATGCTGCTCTAAACTGGTGTACAATAGTTGTTGAGAGAACACTTTTGAGAATCATTAGAACTTGAATGTACACAATAAGTTGATACAATCCCAAAGCATAGACTCCTTGCACTTGTATGTAGTGTAGGTGATGACAGCCATATATAATCAGACTTCTATAATTAGAGATGCATAGTTGTATCCAAGCTTAAAGATCGTGAATGTTCCATGTGACATATCAAGCTTGCTTCAGCTATACTTCTGTCTATATTATAATCTTCATCTATGATGCATATCTATTGAGGAAGGTTGAAGATGAAGTAAATCTTTTTCTGCAAAGCACATCTACAGTACACATCTGTTCAATTGTGATGAAGCTAGTATATCTTTTATTGTTGTGGTACACCTTTCCTGCCTGTTATTGGTGATACGTGCTAGACTGCTGACAGGGAAATTACTCTTAAAGATTGAAAGGTCCTTGTTGCTGTTGTGAACAAATGAATCAGACCAAAGCTTATAGCTTATTGTGAGAATAGGCAATGTCTTTCAATATTAGAGACCAAATGACTTTCCTACTTGTACAATGTATTTTCAAAAACAAACCATTGAGGCTAGATACATTCAGTGTATTAGTCAATCTCACATATCAATCAGGAAATTTCCTTTATTTCATAGGGGATTATGTATGTCGATGACCAATCTCTCTTTAAATGGTGAAATACCAACAATTCCTTTTTGCTAAAGTATGCTTGGATGAACTAATAAAAGACTTCTGAGCTTCAATGGTAATCACAACTATTCCTTCATTATTCAGATATTTTAGCTATTCTGTCATGATTATTTCCAACAAAAAACATCTTCAAGTTGTTTAATTTATATCTCAACTAACGAACTTCACCCAGTTTATGAACAATCTTCAGAAAGAGGCCTTGAAGATATATGTACTGACTTCAGGAAGGCATGCAATTATATATATAGAAATAGATACTTCTTCAATGTTTAATATAATGTTTCAAGTGTAAACAGATTACTGATCCTTTAGCTCTATTATTGACCTTTTCATGCTGAATGCAGATAACTCTGGGAATTTCACCTTGATGCACTTTTGCCATAATTCTTTGATCCTGAGGACCTGTACCATACTGCTGCTGATCCATAATAACACTTGATATTCTGCTGATAGGCATGCTGCTTGTACCTAAATGCCAATTGACACTACTTTGATAAACCATGCAGAGGTTTCACTTCAGCTTGCATATTAACCCATAACTAAGACATCCTTCATAAATTCTACTATAGAGCTTTCCACTGTTCACACCAATAGTCATCAATATCTTGAATTTGATCTTGACATCTTAACCATTTTCTTATTTTGTCATTCTATTCAAAGGAATGTCACTGCATTTTCCTTTCTAAGATTGTTCCAGAGACATTGCTGCTTTACATACAATTCAACTATTCTAACATGATAATCTTCAGGAAGACATCTTCAATTCTTTTATTAGAAATATTCATGGGTATATTACTCAGATATTTATCACTTACTTAACTGTACTCCTCCAAGGTACATTTTCATAGATGAAGGAAGTAATGATACAGTTATGATAGGCTCTTTTCTTACTCATCTTTCTTAGGGTGAATCATTGTTCATACTATCATAATGATGCACAATGTGATCATCACTTTAATGTGCTGATGTCTTCTTCTATCATCATGGCTGCTTATTGCTTTCTCTCCTTCCATCAACCTGCAGGCTATTGTGTGCTTCCGATAATCTTCTTTCTGATCTTTTAACAATTGCTATTTCATGTAGCTCTTCTTAGATTACTCTCATGGGGAATAATTATGAACTGCTCTCCCCCTGTGATGTTGCTTCATATTTGTCACTGGATGGATTTTTTTTTGTTTTCTAGAGCAGCTCCCCCTGAGACTATGCTAGATTCATTATGTTATTGAGATGATAGGCTCCCATTTTCTCTTTTCTTTCCATACTCTTTTGGGGTTCATCATAATGTCTGTACTCCTTTTTGGTTCATAGTTTTGTTTAATTGGATTGGATTTCATCATCTGTCTGGAGTTCTTTAATATATATGGCAATTTACAGTCCTTTGCTTTGTGACCAAGTTTGAGGCATACATAACATCTTATTTTATCAAAGTACAATTGAGCTGGAGTATAATATTTTGTTCCCCTCTTTGAACATAATCTACAATCAAAAAGTTTATGTCCAAAATGATTGCATGCATAACAATAGCCATGGAAATGATTTGTGTACCTGGTGAAAGATTGTCTTTTCCCTTTGCTTGCTTGGGGTGTTCTTTTCATTTGATACATCTTTTGCTGGTTAACATTGATTCTCTTTGTCTTACAATGTGCTACTTCATGTCCTAGTTTGTGGCAGGAGAAACAAGTGATACTTCTCATAGGAGGAAAGAACCTTCTTTGACATCTTCTAAATTGATTTAGTTCATCCTTATGAGTGTATGAGCCTTTTTTAGCTGACTGTTTCATCCTCTCATTCTCTGTCCTTTCATATTGCTTCTTGATTCTATTTGTTTCTCTGCAACTCATGTTCTTGCTGGTTTCTGCTTCTATAGGAATTTGTTGAGCTGCTTCACTGTCCTTTACAACTTTTAAAAAAATGACATTCTTGTTATCTTTAACCTTGGACTTACTGGTTTCACCTTCATATCCTATCCCAGCCTTTATGAGAGGTGACCTTTGTGCATTTAGAATCTTGTCCAATAGTTCAGAGCTTTTCATTTGAGGAGTATTCATTAATAATTCTCTTTGGGCTTTTTCTAATTTCTTCCTTAGGCTCACTACATCTTCTTCCAATCTCTCACATTCCAGACATTTCTCTCTCATTTGTTGCAGCAGAGTGTCTTCTACTTTCTTTGCCTCATCAAGCTGTGTCTTCAGACCAATAATTTCTTTCCTATCTTCATATTCTTTGTAATCACATATTTGTACCAATAACTTAAGGTCTTTTTTTTCATTCTTCAATTTTTCTATTTCAGTCAGTGTTGTGTCAAGTTTGGCTTTTTCTTCAGCTGCAATTTATTCATGGTTCTTACTACCATTCACACTAGCAGGTACCTCATTTAATTGAACATTTTCCTTTTGACATGAATTTTTCTTCTTCTTAATTCTCTTCTCCTTCTTGACAATGCAATCTTCATCCATGCATGAAATGCAATCTATCCCATATTTATTTTGCAGAGGTTAAATCCATTATGACCTCAAGATCCTTGTTATAAAGGCTGTTGAATATCACACATTTTTCCTTGGCATTGCTATGTTGTTCTTGCACCGAGGGAGAGTTTGTGTAGTAACCATCACATACAAGTTTCCATACCTCAGGTTCATAAGCCAATAATCTTGTTTTAACCTTATCTCTCCATTCAGGAAAGTTTATTGTACTCAACACAGGTACATTTTGATAGTCCATGACTCAACCAGATCTCCTTGAAGCTATTAAGCTTACACCAAAGGAACCAGCTCTGATACCAATTGTTGAACCCTTAGTTAAACTGAGAGGGGGGGGGGGGGTGAATCAGTTTAACACATTCATGGAATTTTAAAATTTTCCATTAAACATTATTAACACCTTCATTTCATGAACAACATAATGTGTGAGCAATATTTATTTGTGAGCAGCAATTAATAAGCAGATTAGACACTGTATTAGCAGTATTAATATGTGAGTATCAAGTATTAGCAGACTAGATATACCATATCAACACATAGACATCATGCACATAGACACCAGATATAAGTGGAAACCCATAAAGGGAGAAAACCACATCTTATTATTGTTGTGATGCAAAGACAAGCTCCAACTCCCTCTCACCACTAATTTTCTGTAGGCACCAACCTACAGGAGGCTCCAACCTCAATTCTGCAAGCTACAACTTGCAAGGAAGCTCCAACTCCCGTCAATTTTCTGCAGGCACCAACCTACAGGAGGCTCCAACCTCAGTCAGCTACAACTGACATCTATCAAGCTACAACTTGATAGGGAAGCTCCAACTTCCTTACTCTTTCAAAAGAAAAAACACTTGCTGATTTACCTTGGATATCAGCTCTGTTCTGTACCTTCTCTTCTGCTGTCCATCAGTCCTCATATCTGCCCTGCTTCATTTCAACATCTTCTCAGATTCTCTATCAGCTCCTCCTCCTCCTTTGCCTTACTGCTTCATTTCTGCATTCTCTTACCTCACTCTCTAACCTCTCTATGCATATCAAGTTGATATTATATATAGAGTTCATCACATGATTGTTTGTATTCCACAAGGAATTTGGAGTGAACAACCATGAGTCTTTGGCTTCTTCCTTCTCATTCCTTTGTCCAACTCATTTAAAAACGTATAACAATATGTACAAATTTCAATGTTACAGTGGGATTTTTATTTTCCTTCGGATACTTGCCTTTGAATTACAAACAATATAAAAAAATTAAACATTTACATTTTCAGTTTCAATATATAAACTTCACTCAGCCCTTGGCTTGCTAGTTTTTTCCTTTCTGTTGCTGTCATGCAACTGTCCTGCATACCTCTGTTTACTGCAACTCTGAGCACCTGTGCATATATACCTGTTCACTGCAATTTTAAATCCCTTCGCTGCATACCTCTTTAATTCTATAGTCTTTGTTTACCTCCGTACAAATTCTCCAAGCTCACTGTAGTTGTGTATCTGCTGTATATATGCCTATTTTCTAAGTTTAGCTCACCAATAACTCTCAAACTCTCATTATGTAAAAATTGCAGCTTCTTCTAATTTTTTGCTGGCAAATTAACTCAATGTATGCGAAGGCTTTTCTTTTCACATCTGATGGTTATCAAAACCACATTCCCCAGATTTCAAATCTGATTCCATGTAACTCACATTTTGGAAAATATAAAATTATGTAAGTCTTAACCTTAAGACTATAAAACTCATGTATCTTCCAACTTAAGCTATTAATACTCTAACAAATGGTTCGATGCCTTTAAACCAATGCACAAGCACTTGTAACATTACAACCATGGGTGTATAACATGAACCTCCTTTGGCACTAGGATGTTTTATATTGCATTTCGTTTTATGGGCCCACACATCCACTACATTAAATAGTTATTCAATAATATTAATATTTGTTGCAGGGGTTAACCCACAGTCCCAGACTTCGGATTATTTCAATCTCAATCTGTGTGTAAAATGCATCCAAAGTTTCTTTCCCAATAAACTTCACAATCTGGCAACCTCAACATACTCTGCTTCCTTTTAACTGAAAAATTAATTACATCTGTGTATATCAATATCTCAATCTGAGATTGAGATATTAAATAAAAATCCTCTTTTAGTTAAGAAACCACACACCTCCTATTCGGCTTAAAAATGTGGAAGCTCAAGGGTTATAAAACCATACAATACACCCTCTTATAATTCTTTTGCAGGCGGGAGCTATATTTTTCGTTGGCCTAAGGTTAAACCCCATATTGCATATAACCCATCGATCTCCACATGTTAACTCCCTTCTCAATCTCGACTTAGAGTCAATCTACATGTATATGTGACCTTAATTAAATGTTCATATAACATTTCAATTGCAACTGTCCTTTGACCTTTTCACACAATTCATATTGCGCCAACTTCGCATATACAACCATTATATGTGCACTACAATATATCCATATATATATTACGGCCTTCTTCAATTTTGGAAGCGTTATAACAAAACTCAACTACATCATACATACCTCGGTTAAACTCGCAACCGTGGTTTGAACAATCCCGATCAATATAAATTAGAACTGGGCCCCACACTAACGACCCTTCCACATCCAACGGCAGATAGCACGTCGCACTGCTTCAGATGATTCGACGTCCTCAATCAAATCTTGCGTGACTTAGATGCATGGGCTTTTAACTCGCGATGAGAGTGGTATCTCCAAACCGCTTAAGACCACATGTCAGCTCCTGGCATATATCGCGTTCGAATTGTAAATACAGCTTACCATACAAAAGCGGTGCGATGAAAACCGTCTGGTGTTCCAAACCCACTGTCACTGTTCACAACGCTCGTGGTTATGTTCAGTTGCACTCGAGGTTTCGTTCCTTCTTTAATTTGTTCACGATCCCAATATGTCTTCTTAACTTCGTTTTCATACAATTCTTCAATTATTCTTTGTCGCTCCTTCTCATATGTTATCCCTTGCTTTGTCAACACTTCAACACGACGCTTCTGCTATCATAACGCACAACTCCATTCACGCATAGGTTTATCACCAAACCTCTGCGCTCTATTCATGATTCCTTAACGCAGGGCCTTATCCCTGACTCTGTCCTGGGGTCCCTCCTTCGCACCATAGATATCCTCCATATATTAGGAGGGTAGCCATTCAGGCTCAATTCCCAATATTCAGTTGCAGTTGTCAATTATTCATTAGAGAAGTGCGAAACTCCATTACTCCTTTTTAATAGATTCATTTACCCATCAATAAATCAACGCCATAACTTTAATTCATTACTCTACTCCCGGTTCTCCAACACTGAAATGAACATCCGAAATAGATTTCCTTATCGAACAGGGTTAAAACAATTCAGGATCTTTGCAGGGTTAAGACGTTTCATCGCATAATTCCTCAATTTCATAAAACTGTGCCATCATTGTTTTAATACAGTATGTGTAATAAGCTTGTCTTGCAGGATTACTGTGCCATCATTCTGCTTTTGGGTTTACTGCAGCTCCTCCAAATTATAAATCCCTGATTATAGACATCAAATTAAGCCAGTCCTCCATTACAATAGGGTCTCTTATATGGAATTCAAAATTCAGAACTTCACAGCCCATAATTTCACAACAAAGCCTGTAATTTCCTTCAAGCGCCTTATTCAATTGATTGCTATAATATCGAATTTTACAGTGGACTCTATGTCATTGCCATGTCATTGATGACTACAACTCATGCATTTGTTCAACCACAACATCGACAACCCATAATTGACATTTATTCTTCTATCTCACACAGAAATTAATCAACCTATACACATCCATTGAGGAACAAATGAATTCACTTGCAAGACTGCTTGTCCTGGCCAGATCTTTGAATCAAGTGGCTCTTCTGCAACCTACTCTATCTCTCCAGCTCTTCTTCTGTCTCCTTTGCCCTTCTTTTGCTATCTCTCTTTGTCTCTGTTTCCTCTGATGTCTCTGCTACCTTTCTGCCCCTTGAATGATGTTTCAGGTGCTCCTCCTTTGTCATCTCCTTTGCCATTAATGACAAAATTTCCAACATATTTTTCACGTAAAAGATTGTAATAGATTAGATATTTTGAGAAGAATCTAGATATATTTAGAATTCATTCGGTAATAATCATATGAAACTCAATGTCTCGATCTAATCTCTCACCTAGTCTTGATGATGAACCACACTAGTTGGTTCGAAGTGCGTCAAAAACGTTCTATTTCATGTGATTATTACCGAAAGAATTCTAAATATGTTCGATGGATCACAAAAGCCAAAATTATAAAAACTCTATATATAATTTATAATTCGAAGTAAGAAGGGTTGATATTTTGACAAAACCAAGATATATTATTGTAATTTTGGAATTTTCTAAGATAATCAAAGGCTTTCGGCTTCTGTTTGTAGTATCATTTGTGTCCATGTGATTTTTCCTTGTGTAATAATTTTTTTTATTCTTCATATATTTGAGGTAAGATAGAAGTACTGGGTAAGGCTAGGTCAAGTTTTGGTCTCCCTGATAGCCCTACAATGTTATTATCTTTACTAAGATTAGCTAATTAAACAATTTTTTTAAATTAGTACCTCTATATTATAAAATTATTTCCTTTTTTCATCTCTCAAATATATAAGTGTTACCTATAGAAATATTTCTATATGCCTATTCTTTATTTGATAATGAAAATATTCAAGAAGGACATTTAGTTATCAGATATCCTTTTTTTAGTTCATCACAAGCATTTAAATATTATACGTTTTTAGCACTGGAATAAAAAATTTGAGAAATATTTGGAATATCTAGATAATACACATGTGAATGGTTTGATTCATTGATCATCCATTTAAAATAAATCCTCATTTCGATTCTTTGGCACAATTCTCGAGCCTAGAACTATCTACAGTGAAACAATAGATGTTATAGCTTGATATATTGAATTGCAAAAATGAAAAGAATTCCTTGAGAGGTGTCTCAAATATCATGTTGATCAAAGGTAGCTAACTTATGACTATTGAACCTCATGCTTCTAAAATAATCCATGTATAGATCCCTAGGTAGAAACCCATAGATGAACTCCAAAGGTGAAAATTTATCTTTACTGCTCAATATCCTCTTCAATTTGATCAAGATTTCATTTATTCTTCTAGAAAAATCTCTCCATCTCAAATAATCATGTTAGGAGCCCAATATTATTCTCAATCTAATCCCATTTCGTCATAATTCTCATCGTCTTCATTTTCATTCATTCGAATTGGAAATATTTATTTGTCCTTTAATCCAATTCAATATACCACAAATCTTGCCAATGTAATGAAGAAGTATGTTTTATTCCAATTCAAAGAGGATTTAAGTTCCACTCCTTGGCATGTAGCCTCCCCATTAAATTTAACACCACATAAAACTCCATTACCCAAATTCAAAGATCATTTTCCCAAATTCTCGTTCAATGACACCATCACTGCCAATGAACACTCGATTTATTTTTATAACACACATCACAATATTGGTGCCAATGATAATGACAGATGCATGCGACTATTTATGAACTCCTTGGATGGAAAATAATCTGTTGATTTCTTTGAAAATTTTCCCAAATCCTTCTCTACTTAGACAAAGCTCTACTACTGGTTTAAGTCTAATTATGGATAACTTCAAAGCTTTGTTGATCTCATTTGAGAATAAAAAAACATATACCAAAGGTGAAACTATTAAATAATTTAATCTTCATTTCACCAAATTGTATAATTAAATTCGAGATATCATCATCCCACAAAATAAAGTGGCCATGATGCACTACTACAGTACTTTGCCTCCTGCTTATTTCCCCAGGTTAGAGGAGTTTAATAGCCCTGGTGAAAATTCTATGTAATAAAGTTAAAATAATAACCAAGGTTGATGGGGCACATATTCCAAGTAGAATGTTGGGAAAAACATCCTAGTGCGGGTGTTCACATGGTTTATTACGGCTAATGAAATTGGATAAGGTATTAACGAGGCAAAAATTATTTTTGGCATATTTTTTTACGAAAATAATGGAAATTAGGAGAAAAGGGAGATAAAAGGTCACAGGTTGCCTGTGAGGATGAAAATGAAGGAAAATAATGGAAAATGAAGAAAATAGAGGCCTCATCTATAAAAAGGCTTATGAGGATCAAATTGTACCTTTTGTCAATGCATTTTTGGAGCTCTCTCATTATTCTCTCTCTCTCTCATACTCTTGGATACTTAGAGTTTTCTTGGATCACTCTTGGAGAGTGTAGATACTTGGTGATTTGGATCAAGAAGGAAAAGGAAGAGCAGGAAGTGCAAGCGAACATCGGGATCAATAGCTACATTGAGATTTGATTGTAGGAACAGAGTTACTTGTATGTTTTCCTCACTAATTTTGGCATGCATGGCATATGCATGTGGATTTTCCTAGCCTTTCCATTTCCTGGATAGCCATGGTGTTATGGGTTTATTTCCATTGATTATTTTTTGGTTTGTTCTCATGATTCCTTTAGCTGTTGGGTTGATTTATTAGTTCATGGAGCCCTGGTTGGAAAAAATCTCTGGAGCCCGACATACAACTGTTGGGTTGAGTTACTATTCATGGAGCCTTGGTTGGACAAACTCTCTGAATCCCTATGTGGGTTGAGTTACTAGTCCCGGAGAGTTGATTGGAAAAACTCAATGGAGCTCAGAAATAGTTGGGATTGAGTTACTAGTCTTGGAGCCTTGGTTGTTACAAACACTCTAAAGTCGTGGAGTAGCTTGGATAGCGACCTGTACATGATGGTTGTGATGTCTAATCATGAGGTGGAATCATTCGTTGAGGGTTGAGGTCATTTGGCCTCTGGAAGCCATGGATTGATTGTGATTTATGTGTTTGATGAGATCCCATTTCATTCTTGGAATATGACACGAAGGTGATTGGTTGAAGAGAGACTTGGATCAACTAATATATGGTTTGGTGGAACCTGGAAGTCCCATCTCCTATTGTTTTTTGCATTCAATAATGAAGAGCTCATTCCTTTGGTATTTTGTAGGCCAAGGTACTAGTTTATGTATGGATTTTATTGCAATTATATCCATTCTATTTCTGTTTTTATTATGTTGTTTATGATCATGTATTTTTAGAGTGATGATCTATGGATTTCCCCATGTTTTTACTTGTAAATGTATCTATGGTAAAATATATTGTATTGAAAATTATGTTATAGGGGAGAAATGCTTCTTAGTGGTTCTCAGATAAGTATGAGATTCCTATGCATAAATGTGTTGTCTTCACCTTTAGATTCAATATTTGTGACATGTTCTAAAAAATTCCTATCATGGGTAGGAGGGGTCCATATGAGTTATTGTTGATGTGATTACTTCTGTATCATTGTCTTATTGTTATTTGACACCCCTTAAGTTTTCATGAAGTCCTGGGAAATGACCTTTCCTTTGGGCCAAAAAAGGTGGTTCAAATCCCAAAGCCGCGAGCACATAACTGAGCATTTGGGGCCCTAGCCATTGGAATGCATTGTTATGCTTGTAGATATAGCTTTCTAGCCCATGAAATGTAGTTTTATGCCTGCAAATATGGCTTACAGGGGGTCAAAATGTCAATGTGACCCAGGGGTAAGAGGCTTGAGTGGTTGGGTTACCTCCTAGGGATGTTTTGGTTGTTGTACAAGGTCTATAGGTTGTTTTTTCCATCGGTTCCACTTCCTTAAGGTCACATAGGAGTTTGAATCTAGCTATAGTAGCCTCTCGTCACATGTTTACCCCGGTTGGCCAGTTACTTGGGTAGATGTGGGAAGGGGGGTGCTACAAAGTGGTATCAGAGCATGGTTCAACCCTTAGAATAGATGGTCAGTGTGTTGGCTATGATTTTCTATTGGTTGCATATATGTTTCTTATACCTATGGTGTATGTGCCTATTGCATCTATGTTGTGTTGGACATGGTGGAAGTGGTGTTTCCATGGGAGGACTGATGGTGTTTTTGTCATGAGTGTATGATTGATTATGTGTTGCTTATGTTTATGTATTTTCCATGCACATTTTCTTACATATTCCTACATTTTGAATAGACATTTCTTGTTTATGCTAGGTCACATATTGGTCATGCTTGTGTGTTGTCCATGTATGATTGCTTGTGTGATGTTATATGCTGAGCATGCATTGGTCATTTATCTTGGGTTACATTTTCCTTATGCTTGTGTATGGTCTGTGCTTGTGATTGTGTGTGGCCAAGTTGCATTGGTATGGTTGAGGTTGTCATGCATTAGCTCATGGGGTGTACTTTGTATGGTTATGCATCTATGACTCGACTCCAACTAGAATTATTATTATGCATTAATATACCATGTGTTACAAGTTTATATGTTGTTATTCTTATGTATATACATGTATTTTGTTGATTGGTTGATATTACAGGATGTATCCTCCCCAAACCTCACTCAGGTGCGTGGGATTATTTATGAATTGGTTTAGCTAACATATTGTACATTGCAAGAATAAATTAAAGATGAATAGAAGAATGGTATACTATAGAGATTCTCCCTATGAGTCATATGAGAAACATGGTGTTGGACATTCATCTGATTTGGCGGATACACTGAGAAGTTTAAAGGAAGAACTAAGGAGTTGCAAGGAATAAAATGGTATACTCATACAGGCACAGGAAAACCAAGCAGAGGTTAATGCAACCATCCTTGAAAGTTTTTCAGAGTTGCAGAAATAGGGGACACTTAGGATCATATATGGGCAGGAGGATGGGACTAATGGAGCATATGGAAGTAAGTCTCCAGACAGTCACAGGTCTGGTAGGGATGACACAGTTAGAGATGGAATATTGTTCGACACTCCAGATAAGAGAGGTGATAGACACATATATCATTCTAGTTCTAGTTCTGACAAGCATCATTATTGTCATCATTATCATCATTACAGGAGGAATGACAGGGGATATTTTTCGGATGAGTTTAAAATGGAAAAAACACCTACATTTGAAGGAGAGATGAAGAAACCACATGATGCAGAGTCATGGTTGTATGGCATGAATAAGTTTTTCAGATTGCATGATTACTCATAAAATATTAAATCTAAGATAGCTACATTTAGCCTCAGAGGTAGAGCAGACATTTGGTGGGAAGATGTGAAGAACTTCAGAGATATTTCTAAGGAGGAGTTGACCTGGAGAGAGTTCGAAAGGCTTTTCCAAAAGAAGTATCTATCATAGAGATACTATGATGATAGGGGAAAGTATTTTTATGAACTGAAGATGGGTTCCATGAAAGATGAGGTGTATACTAGTAGGTTCTTAGAGTTACTAAGATATGTGTCTTACCTCAAGGAGGAGAAGGCCAAGATTCAAAGGTTTAATAGTGGGTTTCTGATTGCATTTAGAGATATGATTTCTTTTGATGAGCCTATATCATTAGAGGAGGCCATCCGAAAAATCAAGCATTGTTATGAGAAATCGAAGCGCAAATCAGAGACAAAGCTAGATTGGAAAGGTAATCATAAGAATAAAGGAAAATGGGACAAGAAGTGAGCAAGGACTCAAAACATAGGTACCAAAGAGAATTTTGCCCCATCTAAGAAGTTTAATACGTCTGGAAGAGGACAAGGATTTCGGTTCGAGGAGAAAAATAAGAATGAGAATAGGAAGCACGTGCGATGTTGGACTTGTGGAGGAGATCACCGTAGGATATATTGTCCACAACATCAGGGTGGTAGGCCACAAATATACATTGTGTAGGAGGCACATTGAGTGGGAGATGTTGGGCATAAAATTCCTCAAATTTATGCAGTGGTGGACAACAAATAGGTAGATCATTAAGCTTCTATCATTCAGATGCACGATAAGATTTGTGATCAAGTTGTTTCTATTTTGATTGACCCTAGATCTAACTTTAGTTATATTAATCCTGACCTGCTGAATAAGTGTGGCTTGAGTAAGGAAATGCATGCATAATCTTGTTTAGTGAATTTGGCCATAGGCACGAAGAAAAGAGTTCATTGTTGGGTAAGAGCTTGTGCATTTGAGCTAAATGGTATGCCTAGAGCAACACTCTTGAACATATTTCCACTGGGATCCTACAATATGATATTGGGTATGGATTGGTTATATCTTCATAGGAACAAGGTAGATTTATATGAAAAAGATATTGAATGCTTGGATGCCAATGGGGAACCAAGATTCCTACAGGGAAAGAAGAAAGCCACATCAATTAGGACGGTGACAACCATGCAGGCCAAGCACAGTCGTAGGAAATGGTGTGTACTATTTGCAGTTCATATCTCTAGTGAAAAGGTAACGAAGTTGAGGAAGTGGATTTTTTTAACATGTATTTTGTTTTACAATAGTTCCAGGATGTGTTTCGAGCAAATATTTCAGAGTTGCCACCGCACAGGGAAGTAGAATTTTCTATTGAGTTGATGCCAAGGGTAGCTCCAAATTCAAAGGAACCTTATAAGATGAGCACACTTGAGTTGGTAGAATTAAATTTGCAGCTAAAAGAGATGCTTGAAAAAGGGTAAATTAGGCCAAGTGTATCGCCATGGGGCACACCAGTGTTTTTCGTGAAGAAGAAATATGACACTCTTATATTGTGCATTGACTATAGGCAGCTAAACAAAGTGACCATCAAGAGCAGGTACCCATTACCGAGGATTGATGACTTGTTCGATCAACTGAAGGGAGCAGCAGTGTTCTCTAAGATCGACTTGATCAGATTGGGATATCATCAGGTATGCATCAAAGAGAAGGACATCTACAAGACTACATTCAGGAGCAGGTGCGGGCATTATGAGTTTGTTGTAGTTCCATTCAGTTTGAATAATTTATGTGTTTGGTGAACAATGTGTTGCATCCTTATTTGGACAAGCCTATGACTGTGTTTAATTATGAAATATTGGTGTATTCTAAAAATGAGGAAGAGCATGCTGAGCATTTGGCAGCAGTATTGAGGTTGATGAGAGAGCATCAGTTGTATACTAAGCTCACCAAATGCAATTTCTTCCAGAATGAGGTACACTAGCTGGGAGATGTTTTCTCCATGAAGGAGGGAATTGCAGTACAACCAGAAAATATAATGGCCATCATGGAGTGGGTAGCTCCTAAGAATGTAGATGAGGTGATATCATTCATGGGTTTGGAAGATTATCACAAGAGGTTCATTATTAATTTCTCATAGATTGCCTATCCTATTACATCATTGGAGAGGAAAGGTAAGAATTTTAATTGGACAGAAGAGTGTGAGGTTGATTTTGAGTAGCTTAAGCAGTTTTTAACACATTCTCTAGTGTTAAAGATCACAGATTTAGCCAGGGAGATTTTAGTATGTAAAAATGCTTGCAAGAGAGGACTTGGTGGAGTCCTTACGTGGGATGGACAGGTGGTATGATATGAGTCATGAAAAATGAATGAGCACGAGCAGAACTACCCAACACATGATCTTGAGCTAGCAACGATAATAGATTCATTGAAGACGTCGAGGAATTATCTTATTGGAAGGAGGTTTGTACTAATGAGTGATCACATTGGGTTTAGGTACTTGTTTGACCAGGCGAATCTGAATACTAGGCAGGCTAGATGGTTGGCCATGATCAGTGAGTTTGAATTCTAGATCAAGTACATCAAGGGAAAGGATAACAGGATCACATATGCTCTTAGTAGGTGGGTATAGGTAAATCACATAGTAGCTATGAACTCCTATGGGACAAAATTACATGATAGGATCTTGCAGGCAAGTCAACTGGATCACAGGTATATGGAGATTGTGCACATGTTGCAACAAAGTACAGGTACATGTGTTGTTACATGTATAGGTACATGTGGTAGTGCAGGTACAGGTACAGGTGCATGTGTATAGGATTTGGACTAATTTCTCATAGTATATGGATTAGTTATATTTAGAGACATCATATATGTACCAAACAACAATGAGCTCAAGAGGTTGATTTTGAGGGAGTTTCATGCGAAACCATATTCGGGTCACCCAAGCTAGTAGAAGACATTGACTGCAGTGAAGAGATTTTATTATTGGTTGAACCTAAAGAAAGATGTGGCAGATTTTTTAGCCATATTTTTTGATTTTAAGATGGTTAAGGCCGAGTGTAAACACCCAGGTGGACTACTAAATTTGATTGTGATTCTAGAGTGGAAATGGGAGGTCATTTCCATGGATTTCATCACATGTTTTCCCAGTATACTTAGACAACATGATTCCATCATGGTCGTGGTGGACAGGTTGACAAGGGTTGCATATTTCTTTCTAGTGAAGACTACATACACAGTTAGTGATGTAGCACATGTGTTTATTAGAGACATAGTTAGGTTTCATGGTGTTCCGAAGAAGATTATGTCTGGCAAGGATGCAAAGTTCACTTCCATGTTTTGGAAGGAGGTATTTTCAGGTTTGGGCACTGCGTTGGACTTCAGTAGAACTTATCATCCACAGAAATATGGAAAGACTAAGAGGGTCAAGAGGATATTGGAGGATATGTTGAGGATGTATGTGATGCATCAACATCGTAATTGGGAAGAGTATCTTCCATCGGTAGAGTTCGCCTACAACAATGAGTATCAGGAGTCATTGAGGATGATTCCAATTGAGGCATTGTATGGACAAAGTTGCAACATTCCTATCAGTTGGAGTGATCCAATTAAAAGGGTACTGATTGGACTATATTGTTGGCAGAAATGGAACAAGAAATGCAGGTGATCAAGAAAAACTTGAAAGCAGCGCATGATAGACAAAAACTTAAGGCAGACATGGACATGTTGTTCAAGGCTTTTTAGGTTGGGGAAAATGTGTATTTGCGCATCAAGCCCAATAATAGCTCCTTGCGAATTGGATCATGTTCCAAGCTGACACCAAGGTTTTGTGAACCCTACAGGATAATTGAGAGGATCGAACCAGTTGCCTATCGACTTGCACAACCTTCCACAGTGAAAGTCCATGACGTTTTTCACATATCATTTCTTAAGGAATATGTTAAATATGTTGATCATGTGATTGATTGTTATGTGTTGCAGGTGGAGCTAGAAGGAGAGTTCCAATCAGAACCACAGTGCATTTGCAGAGAAATATGCACATGCTCCAGAATCAAGCAATCGAGAAATTTAAAGTGAAATGGAAGCACTTTGGGCCCGATGAAGCTACATGGGAGATGGAGGATCAGATGTGGGCTATTTATCCTTCCTTATTTTCGAGTTAAGAAAAAATAATTTTGGTGTGATGTTGTATTTGTTTGGCATACGTTTTGATATTTGTTTTGATGTGATGTTCAGGTATATGCACATATGTATATGGATTTAAATACCATCGTGAGCTATGTTATAAAGATCCAAACAACGATATGGGTGTCATGTCATTATAGTTGTCATTTTGTTTTGATGTCATGTTGGTTTTCTTTTCAGTAGGGTGTTCATTGTAAATACTACATCGACCAATGTTATAAAGGTCCATGGGAAGTATGTTTTATTTTTAGTGGTTTTGTTGAGATATATGTGTGGTTGAACACTAAGGATGGTGTCCCCCAAGGGGGAGGGTTTTGTAACAACCGTGGTAAAAATTTCGTCTAATAAAGTTAAAATAATAACCACGATTGACGTGACACATATTCCAAGCTAAATGTTGGGAAAAAAAATCCTAGTGTGGGTGTTCACATGGTTTATTATGGTTAAGGAAATTGGAAAAGGAAATGTCTAAGGCATTAAAGAGGAAAAAGGTATTTTTGGCACATTTATTTATGAAAATAATGGAAATTAGGAGAAAATGGAGATGAAAGGTCACAGGTTGCATGTGAGGAGGGAAATGAAGGAAAATAATGGAAAATGAAGAAAATGGAGGCCTCATCTATAAAAATACTTATGAGGATCAATTGGTACCTTTTGTCAGTGCATTTTTGGAGCTCTCTCATTATTCCTGTCTCTCTCATACTCTTGTATAATTAGAGTTTTCTTGGAGCACTCTCGGAGAGTGTGGATACTTGGTGATTTGGAGCAAGAAGTAAAAGGAAGAGTAGGAAAGCTCGGGTGGACATCGAGATCAGCCGCCACAACGAGATTTGATTGCAGGTACGGAGTTGCATGTATTTTTTCCTTAGTTTTGGAATGCATGGTTTATGGATGTGGATTTTCCTTGCCTTACAATTTCCTGGATAGCCATGGTGTTGTGGGTTTATTTCCATTGATTGTTTTTTGGTTGTTTCTCATGATTCCTTTAGCTATTGGGTTGAGTTATTAGCTCCTGGAGTATTGGCTAGAAAAAAGCTCTAGAGCCCGATAAACAACTATTGTGCTGAGTTACTAGTCTTAGAGCCTTGGTTGGAAAAATGCTCTTGAGCCCTAGGTGGTTTGAGTTACTAGTCTTGGAGCCTTGGTTGGACAAACACCCTGGAACCCAGAAACAACTGGGATTAAGTAACTATTCCTCATTCCTTGGTTGGAAAAAACACTCTAGAGCCCTAGAGTAGCTTAGATAGAGACCAATCCATGATGGTTGTGATGTCCAATTGTGAGGTGGAATCACTGGTTGAGGGTTGAGTTGGTTTTTCCTATGGAAGCCCTAGATTTATTATGATTGATGTGTTTGATGAGACCCCACATTCATGCTTGGAATATGGCACATGGGTGATTGGCTGAAGAGAGACTCGGCTCAGCCAATATATGGTCGGGTGGAACGTGGAAGTCCCACCTCCGGTTGGTTTTTACATTATGTAATGAAGACGTCATTCCTTTGGTATTGGGTACGCAAATGTACTGGTTAATGTATGGATTTTATTGTTGTTGTATCCATTGTATTTGTGTTGTTATTATGCTGGTTATGAGCATGTATTTTTACAGTGATGATGTATGGATTTCCCCATGTTTTACTTGTAAATGAATGCACAATGTATCTATGGTCAAATATATTGCATTGAAGCTTACGATATAGGGGATCAATGCTTCTTAGTGATTCTCAGATAAGTATGAGACCCTTATGCTTAAATATATTGTTTACACCTGTAAATTCAATGTTTGTGACATGTTTGACAAAATTCTTGTCATGGCTAGGATGGGTCCAGATGATTTATTATTGATTTGATTGCTTCTATATCATTTTCCTATTGTTATTTATCATCAATTAATTTTTGATGAAGTTCTGGGCAACGACCTAGGCTCTAGGCCTGAAAAGGTGGCTGAAATTATAGAGCTATAGGCATAGAACTGATCATTTGGGTCCCCACCCACTGGCATGCAGTGTTATTCCTACGGTTATAGCCTTCTAGGCCCTAAAATGCAGTGCTATGCCTGTGGATATGACTAAAATGGGGTCAAAATGTCAGCGTGACCCATGGATAAGAGGCCTAAGTGGTTGGGTTACCTGCTGTGGGTGTTGTGGTTGTTGTACAAGGTCTTTAAGTTGTGTTTTCCATCGGTTACACTTCCTTAAGGTCACAAAGGAGGTTGAATCTCGTTATAGTAGCCTCCCGTCGCATGTTTACCCCGGTTGAATGGTTACTTGGGTATATGTGGGAAGGGGGTGTTACAAGGAAAAAATGAAAATAAATTGGGATCCACTTTACATATCTGTTTGGAATAAGAAGAGAAATTTCATCACATTGTTCTTCCATTTGAGGACTCAGTAAATCTATCTAATGTATCATTTTTTCCTCAAATTATGTAAAACATGAGTAATCAATTGATATCCTTTTAGAAGAAATTCATGACAAAACTACATGCTGAAAATTCAACTTTGGCTCCCATTAGAAACCCTTCCCATACATATCATATGAATGCCCTTATTTTCTGACCATGTTGTAACTTCTGTGAAGAATAACATGAGGAAAAGACCAGCGAGGTTAATGATCTGAAAATGAGACTATTTGTATCTGTTGTTCAAAGTATCCATTTCCATTTAATTAAGTGTGAAAAGTGCTTATCATGTCTTGCAATTTAAACAAAATGCTTTTGGTAACTGTTTTTGAGTTTATGTGTGAGGGAATGTTAATTAATATTATTGTTTAACATCTTAAATCAGAAATACATAGCAATATAACTTCACCATAACAGCACAACAACATGATGAGGTAGTTCACCTCTCCTGGGCTACATCTGTCGGGTCCAAGGCTCCCAATGGGCATGTCCTTGCTCTATTAATTTGATCAAATTGGTATTACAGTGAGAAAAATGCCTAAAAAGGAAAAACCAGCTGTGAAATTGAATTCAGAAGACAGAAATAAGCTAAGAATGGCTTTTATTCACCTCAAACAGTGAAGTATAGCCCAATGCAGCTCCATTTCCCTCATGGCCCTAATGGCTCTCCAAGCTTCCATGAAGCAAAAGTTGCTGAAGAACACCTCTGTTGGCTCCGAAACCTATCCCAAACTCTCCAGAATGCTCATAATACCAAAATTTCATCCAAATTGGTCCAATATTGGAGAAGTTATGATGAAAACAAGATTCTGCCCAATGTCAATTAAAAACCCCACTAAATGTGGAAGAACTGCAGATAGCCGCACTAAAATTGGCACTAAGGCCTGATTTGGTGGAACGTGCTCCAGGTCTGGCAAAAACATTGACAGTTAAGTTAAATGTTGAGCGGGCGTTCACATGTGTTGTAGAACCCGCCCGCGGATTTGATGGAAACAAACGTTATGGTCACATTTATTGTTGGGCAGGGTGGTCACATGACCCAGCCCCGCAGGGATTGTCGGAACAACTGTGGCATAAATATTTTTAAAAGTCGTAACACTAAACCTTGCAGTTATGGTTACATGTTCCTAACCCTCCGCCTTAACAGTAGCTGCAACCGTAACTGCCAAGCCTTAGCTCCTGGTCATACAATGTGGTCGCATGTATATGGGGGTTGGCCCCTAGGGGCTGGCAAACCTATAACAATTTAAAATTCAAATATGCGTTCTTTGCTACCATGGTTAAGAACCAACCACGGGTGTAACGGTAAATCGCATCTATTTTGGGCAGTAGGTCCGGGGTTCAATCCTCATAAGCTTCAAAAAAATTTAATAACACGAAATTTCCACCGGCCTGGGGCCACATGGTGGCCTTCGGGCCTGCCACGTGGCAACCCATGATTGGCCCAATAATTGCGCAGTCAACCCAACCTCAAATAAAACATTGCCACTTGTCAAAATGTGATAGGCTCGCAGGGAATATTCCTGAAATATTCTTTGGAATATTCTTTTTTTAATATTTTCCAAAGTCAAAGACAACCTTGGTCAAACTGGATTTTTGAAGGATACTGAAAACTTCAAACCTAGATAAATTTCACATACGACGTTGGATTTGAGTGCTGTTAATAGTGCCAGAATCGCAATGAAGAGACATATCCGATTGTTTAGGTTTCAACCAATTCTGAGCAATTCCATTTTTTAGCATTTTTTCAACTTAGGACATGATCACCTAATCACACCTCCCAAATGGGAAGCTTTTGGATCCCAAAAGCTCTCTGATTTACAGAAATTGAATATGAGGAGACTAATTCTCCACTCTTCCAACCTTGAACCACTGAAATCTTCCTGATTTCATCAAATTGAGCTTCTCATAAAAAGATAAATTCTTCCTTGAATCCGCTGACGGATTGTTGCTAACCTTGACTGAGTCATAATGAAAATGTTTGAAATTTGCTGAACATCAACTATATTTACATAAATCATATTATACCTACAATGGTCTACCTTCAAAGGAAATTGAAATTGGGATTCACCTTGCCAACTGTCCTTACATGGTGAATTTTTGCCAAATGAGCCATGTACTTTGTGTTGATTCCCAACCAAGTTTTCTTACCATACCATCCTGCCATTCGGAAACTAGCATTGACCCTTGTTGAACTTTGTGCCCGCTTTGCTTGCATGCTTTACCCTCTCTTGGATTCTTGTACCACCTTGCACTGACACTTTATTCTCTGCACCGATCGACACCAAAGGCACTTTCTGCAACATCTTGTCATCTTCCCAAGACGACCTGCTTTCAGACTAAAACATATCATCATTTACATCAGTAATAACATGAAAAGGATTATGTGCAAAATATTTTTGCTTAACCATCAACAAATTCAGACTTTGACTTGCATTGACAAGCCTTTTCAATTGCCCTGCATTCACTAAAGACGATTCTAGCTTCTTTCGATGTGCTCTCACAATAAACCTTTTACCATCCTTGAACAAATGGTACTTGTTCTCATGGCAATGGAATATCGTTTTTCTGTCATATAAATACCAACTACCCAACACAACACCTGTAATGTCAAGTGGTACCACATCTAATTCAACCAAATCAACATAATGAGATGTTATGGCGAAGCGCAACATGCACTTTCCTAAGACTTGTAAATTAGCATCTTTGCAAATCCATCCACGTGGATATGGCTTTGGATGAGGTATGGTCTCAAGTTTCAACTTGTTGACTAAGTCTTCTGAGATGAGGTTTGCTTGAGACCCACTGTCAAATAGTGTGTCTATATTTGTGTGTTTGGCTATTATCCTCACATGAAACAACTTTATCCTCCTCTCTTTATTTTGAGCTTCTATGTGACAGTTTAAAGTGCTAGAACTGGGATTTGTTTCATTTACAACCTCTTTCCCCTTTATATTCTTTAATATCATGGCTATGCTTTTAGTTTCATCACCTGATTCAGACCCTAAGTCTTGTTCAATATTTGCAACAGTTTTGCTCTTTTCTTTGGCCTTATATTTGTTTTTAAATTTCTCTGGTTTCAGCTCTGGATGAAGGTTCTAGAAATGGTCTTCATCGTGGCTTGTTTTGGAATAGTTTTTACAAAAGAACTTTTCTTTTTATTTTCTAGAGTTTTCATTTCTGTTCCTCCCTTTGCCTTTGAATTCACTATCCATATTCTCATCAAAAGATTGTTTCCCTCTAGCCTCTAAATGCGTAGCTTGCACACAAACTTCGTCTAGACTAGTAGTATTGAACATAAGGATAGTATGTATAAGGTATTTGTGTAAACCACCTATATATTTTAGCAAAGTATCTTGACTATGCAAATCAATTCCAAGTAATAAAGCCCTTCGTCTAAACTCTTGAGTGTAATCTTGAACACTTTTTCCTTTAAGTTGTCTAAAACTTTGCCAATTCATGATAGCCTTTTGTAAATGAGCTAATGGATAAAATTGTTGCTTAATTGCGGAAATAAATTTAGCCCATGATAAAGTGATCTTACCATGTTTTTTAATTTCATCCTTGGTCTTGGCTTCCCACCATACCAATGCTGCTCCTTCCATTCTTAAAGAGGCTAACTGAATCTTGGTGTCGTCTTCATGTAGGTTTTGTATCCTCAAGTAAACTTCCAACTGTCTTATCCAATTGTCAAGTATCTCTGCATTGACCTCGCCATTAAACATAGGCAACTCAAATTTAACATCAAGCTTTAAAAATGGACTTTTACCAGTAGTTTTAGACTTGTGAGATTGATTCACCGAAGTTGAAGATGACGATGTAGAGGAAGAGGATGAAGATGGGGATGGTGGATCACCATTTCCTCCGTGTCCTTTCTTTGACTTGTCATCACTTTTATTTCCTCCTGAAGAACCCTCTCCTTCTTTCTGGTTTTTAGACCCTTCTCCAACAAGCCTATCATTCCTTTCTTGGTAGAGTATCGTCACCATCTCCGTCATGTCCAAGAAAGCCTTTCGGAACACCCGTTCCTCTTCTTTGGAATCCATATCTTCAGGAGCTTCTCCCTCTCTTGAAGATAGGCTTGCAGCTGCTTCTATGGCTCTTGGAGGTGTCTCTCTGGACCTTCTTGGTTAAGGATTACTTTTTGCACTAACCAAGTGTCCTTCACCTCTCCTGAGTTTAAGCCTAGTAAGCATCAAAACTTGCAAACAATTAACTATATCTTTGCACAAAACAAATACTAAGTAAAACTCTAGCTCCTAAGGCTCAAATCCTTAGCTCTGATAGCATCTGATCTGAAAATGAAACTATTTGTATATGCTGTTCAAAGTATCCATTTACATTTAATTAAGTGTGCAAAGTGTTTATCATGTCTTGCAATTTAAACAAAGTGTTTTTGGTAATTTTTTTTGAGTTTATGTGTGAGGGAATGTTAATTAATATTACTGTTTAACATCTTAAATCAAAAATACATAGCAGTATAACTTCACCATAGCAACACATCAACATGATGACGTAGTTCACCCCTCTTGGGCTACACCTGTCACGTCTAAGGCTCCCAATGGGCATGCCATTGCTCTATTAAGTTGCTCAAATTGGTATTACAGTGAGAAAAATGCCTAAATAGGAAAAACCATCTATGAAATTGAATTCAGAAGATAGAAATAAGCTAAGAATGGCTTTTATTTCACCTCAAACAGTGAAGTATAGCCCAATGCAACTCCATTTCCCTCATGGCCCTAATGGGTCTCCAAGCTTCCCTGAAGAAAAATTGGCTGAAGAAAACCTTTGTTGGTTCTGCAACCTGTCCCAAACTCTCCAGAATGCTCAGAATACTAAAAATTGACCAAAATGTCATCCAAATTGGTCCAATATTGGGAATTTATGATGAAAACAAGATTCTGTCCAATGTTAATTGAAAACCCTACTAAATGTGGGAGAACTGCAGATAGCCGCACTAAAATTGGCACTAAGGCCTGATTTGGTGGAATGCGCCCCAGGTCTGGCGGAACCACTGGAAGTTAAGTTAAATGCTGAGTGGGCGTTCACATGTGTTGTAGAACTCGCCGACGGATTTGATGGCAACAAACGTTATGGTCGCATTTATTGTTGGGTAGGGTGGCCACATGACCCACCCCCGCCGGAACTATAAGAACAACCATGCCATAAATGGTTTTAAAAACTGTAACACTAAACCTTGTAGTCATGGTTGCATGTTCCTAACCCTCCGCCTTTTAAACCATAGCTGCAACCGTAACAGCCAAGCCTTAGCCCCGGTCATACCATGTGGTTGCATGTATATGGGGGTTGGCCCCTAGGGGCTGGCTCCCTTTGCCGCCCAACCTGTAACAATTTAAACTTCAAATATGTGTTCTCCACTACCATGGTTAAGAACCAACCATAGGTGTAACGGTAAATCGCGTCTGTTGTGGGCAGTAGGTCTGGGGTTCAATCCTCATAAGTTTCAAAAAAAATTATAACATGAAGTTTCCACCGGACTGGGGCCATGTGGCGTCCTTCGGGCCTGCCACATGGCAGCCCATGATTGGCCCAATAATTTCACAGTCAACCCAACCTCAAATAAAACATTGCCACTTGTCAAAATGTGATAGGCCCGCAGGGAATATTTTAGGGAATATTATGGGGAATATTCCAAGGAATATTCTTTTTTTAATATTTTCCAAAGTCAAAGTCAACCTTGGTCAAATTGGATTTCTGAATGATACTGAAAACTTCAAACCTACATAAATTTCACATCCGACGTCATATTTGATTGTCGTTCGCAGCGCCAGAATCGCAGCAATGAGGCCTATCCGGTCGTTCAGGTTTCAACCAATTCCGACCAATTCCATTTTGAGAATTTTTTCAACTTAGGACATGATCACCTGATTAGTTAAGAATAATGTATAGGATATAATTTTTAGCAAAAGAACTCACCCCGTGGTTGAAACCTTGGATTGGGAAGATGAAAATGATGTCATGATCGCTGAAACAAGGAGTGATTGTAGAGATCAAAATGCCAGGAAGCAAACCCCCAAGGAGGATAATATCCAAATAATATTAGATTCCACTTCCTCACATATAAATGTAAATTCTTCCATCCATTCCTCTTCCATTATTTATCTTGGATTCTTGTCCATGGGTCTCCCTCATAGTTGCATTCTTGTTGGATCCTATACTTTATGTGGTTGTTTTCTATAGTCCTTACTTACATAATTCATTTTTACAATATTATTTTATTGTCAATTGTATTGTTTACCTCATTTTACCTCCACCCACGGACCTTCATGATAAAATTCCATAACTAATCAAACTCATTATCCAGTCTAGTCTTTGTTGGTGTATACTGTTATTTTCTAGTTGTTGCTTCGTTACCACATAAAAACTCATCATGATTGTTGTCATGGCTTCAACCTCTACATCCCTTGTCAATTCCTTCATCATGTTATCTTCTTCATTTAATTCCCTTATGCTATACTTTCCATCCATCTTTGGTTTTCTCATCCACTCTTCTAGAAGCTTTAAATCCTCATAATAATCAATTGGTACTTCATTTGAGTGTTTTCCTTTCACCTCAACATCTTACTTTCTCTTTCTCTATCACAAATTTTATACCTTGAATTCCATATGCTAATATTTTCTAGCCTCTAGCCTTTTCACTTTTTCCTACTTGAGGCAATTCTGCATTTTTCCCTTCCTTTATTATAGCCTTTAGTGGTTTCTCATCCTCATAACTAGCATAACCTACACTCACACACAAATCCTTAGTTTCAAAATTAGGAGACTCATTTGTATCTCTTGATGCCTCTAGCATCTGTTCCTCATGTTGGTATAAATCCTCACAACACTCCATAAGAATTTCATTAATTCTTACGTCTTCCTCATCTGCTTCTCCAAGCATTACTCCTTGCTCTAGTTTACAAATAAAAACCCCTTATCTTTTCATGGATCACGATCCATATGCATCTCTACTAAGTTTTCCTTCGTTTTAACCACGTTTTAACCCACACGTTCACCTTGTGTATCACCTTCCTTACATATATTTGCACAATAAGCCATTAAACTCTTTTTCTAAGCTTCCAACCACGATTTGGGATGTCTCTTAGAAACTTCATCAAAATACTCAATATTTTCTTCAGCTCAACTATCTATTTCTCATTATTCCTAGTATATTGTTTTACTAATCTCTTCCTTTTACTAATCTCTTAATCTCTTACTAATCTCTTCATTATTCAATATTTTTTGCAATGTGCTCATCATGCTTTTGCTGAGTTGTTCATATGTTAAACATATCTACAACTTTAACTCTTTGACTTCACTTTTAATAAACTCCCCACGTAGGTTTTCTATAGATTTTATCTCTTTATAAAATACCACAACCACTAAATATAACCTTTTTAACACTCCAAAAGTACTTAACGTTTTTTTTTGTTTTTTTAGCCTCAAACCCTTTCAATAACTTTATTTATGTGCTAAGTGTCCACATTTTCATGGAATAATATAAAAATAATAAAAAAATCAAAAGTAAATAAATATTTCCTACACTATAAAACCATCACATCTCATAGAAGTGAATGTTATAAAACCATATTTATAAAAATATTTCCTTTAAATTTAGGTTCCTCCAATTCTTTGTGCTAATTTAATTCTCGAGTGCTAAAACCATGGATAGACATAAATGGCATGAATAGCGTGGGTGATTTGGTTCCTCACCCGAGCCAAGCCACTTTGGACTTTCCAAAGTCAATCCTCCCATGCAGCCACATGGAATTCAACTCGTTTTTTATTTCAAAATATTTTTTACACACAACTTAAATGCACGTAGATGGAAAACACTATTCACATTAATATTAAATGACATTGATATTTTTAATTTCCATTAAATTTATTTATTTTGTAGGAATGTAAGAAACCTTAAATTAGCAAAAATATAGTACATAGATTACATTCGGAGAAACATTGTGAATCTGGCATCCAGGCCCAACTTATGAGAGCTGGATGAGAACCATCTACCCAAAAAGGAGAAACAAGATCGTTTGGTAAGGATAATAGAAGTTTGATATAGAATCATACATCATGAAAAAACCAAAAAAAAGATTACAAGAAAATCTTCTACCAAAATGTCTAGAGGTGTGGCTATCAATGCATATGCCTTTCAAAGAACAAATGAAATATTGTGGCAAGTGAAATAAGATAGAGAACTTGCTCATGTCGTGTGATTTAATTTGGAGCTTGAAGAAGCTATATTTGTGTGACTGGGGCTTGGTTCATGTTCTCTCCCATTTCCTATAGGTTCAATATCTGGTGCCTCTTCCACAATGAAGTAGCAATAGGAGATGGTGTCCTGTGGAGAGGGTGTCATATAAACATGTTGGGTAGCTAAGGTGATGAGAGACTGAGCTACTCTCCTTGGCTACTGACTGTTGGATTGGATACGTTTGGTATAACAAGCCTCTGCAATTCCCATCACTAGACATGATGATGGAGGGAGAAGGAGAATGAGGTTGGTGGGTGAGATTCTGGTCTTTAGAACTTTCCCATGAGCTTTAGGATGTAGAGGTAGTAGTCATAGGTGGAAAATCAATGCTGATGGATCTGGAGAAATTTCAAAACAAGTTTCTAATTCTATTGATGTATGCATTTGATCCAACCACCTATCTTGCATCTCCAACTCTTGCTAGCTCCGAGTTCGAGATATGACACACCAAAAAAATTTAGACAACCCAATGCCCATCATCGAGTCTTTTTCATTCATCCACCTCCAAGGTGGAAATGCTCCACCAAATGTGTTTAGGGATGTCGAGGTTAAAGAGTTCCATGTGGTCACTAAGCCAAGGAGCACTATGAGGGCGCCCAAAAGCTCCACCAAATCGACAAGCGTGACCTCATTCCAAGGTGGAAATGCTCCACCAAATGTGTTTAGGGATGTCGAGGTTAAAGAGTTCAATGTGGTCACTAAGTCAAGGAGCACTATGAGGGCACCCACAACCTCCACCTCCTCAACAAGCGTGACCTCATTCGCTTACCCATGGTGTTGATTTGTAAAAAGGAGAAGCATGTGGAATGAGAATTGGCAATAATGGTTGGGGGAGAAGTGAGATTCCAATGCCTATTATCTTGAAATATATACAAAGAAGAATGAAGGGGATGACCAAACAACTGGTATAAAAGAATGTGAATGAACATTATTTGAGGCATTAAAGCGGACATGAGGAAGATAATGATGTAGATGCAGAGGGGATGAATGGTACATACAATATTAACTTGAGAATAAAGCACTTGGAGAAATGATGTGACACCAATCCACCATTTTGTGGTGTCAATCATGTTAGCTATAAATGTTATCTTGCTTAAGTTAACATGATAGCCGTTCAACAGAAGGAACCGAGATCTGGGAGAGCTTCCATCAATATTTAATGATATTTGAACTTCCATTGCTTAAATAAGCAATTTCGTTAAATTTATTTTTATTTATAAGAAAAGAAAGATTTAAATTTCCTAAAATATAATTCCTTTCCTAAGTTTGGAAATTAAGAAAAATTCTCTTTATTTTAGAAATCTATAAAAAATTTGTCTTAAATAATTTTTTTTCTTAATTACATATTATTTCTATATTTTTTAAATAATATAAAAATTCTAGAAACTTCCTAAATTTAAAAAATTACATTTTGAAGCTATCAATGAGATGCTCTAAGGGCTTCAGAAAGAAGAATGACATTGTCTTAGCTCAGAGTAACCCATGTCACGTGCCCTAGGTAATGTTTGAGGAGGAGACCATATTATGGATAGGATGTTAATGATATGGCTAGGTGAATTAACGTTGAGCAAGTTGATGACGGAGTGCCTGAATCCCTTCTCCCCTTACATGCTTGCTAATTAAAAAACTCACAACTAGATTGGGTGAGTTGTTTTACCTTTTAACTCATAATGCAATTGAATAATTGAAATTAACCCAAAAAAAATAACATTTTCAATTTTTTTATTATTAAATTGTGATGAACATTTTGTGATGTATAGTTATGGAGTTATCATTTAAACAAGTTCAAGTTGCATAACCCCTAATCTTAACCTTAATTAAATTAATAAACAAAGGTTATTAAAAACTTATGAATATTAATTTACTTTAATTTTAAATCAAATTTTGAATAATTTTTTTTTTTTAAGTTTAACGAGAAAATATTCTTAAATAATCATGAACATTAATATTCGTTCTTAACATTATTTCTATTAATTTAATATTCCATTTTAAAATTATTTTCATTAATTTAATTTTAAAAAATAATAAAAACACATTAGAACAACATAGTTCGCTTTCTTTTTACTCATTAAAAAGAATAATAATTTCATATCCTCACTCCTAAACATTAAAAAAATATCTATCAAAAGAGAAAGTAATAAGAACAAGAAGGTTAGTTGCGATGCAATATAGTCTCTGCCTTTATAGTTAATTAATTTATTAAGGGAGTATTTGTTATGCATTTCATCGTTAGTGTGAGGTCAACATTTTATTTTTCATTTGCAATATATTGTTTTATTTTTCATTTGAAATATTTCGTTATTCGCCTCCGCTCACGCACACCGAAATCCACTTTCACATGTATATACATTATTAAATGTTTATTGGAGAGTGTTTTTCACACTTGCAATGCCGACTTCATACAACTTCTTTTGCACAATTTGTAATCTTTTTCTTTCTGTTTCATAATTATTATCTGTTTTAGTTAAAATTAATTAAAATGAAAATATTTACTGTTAAAAGATAACAATGTAGAGCATATGCACTTGTTCGCACAATGATCCATCATCTGTATTTACCTTAAAAAAAACAAGTCTATCAGCGAAAAAACTAACAAATGCAACATTAAAATTGGCAAAAGTGAATCGTTAAAGTGAGATTCACATTTCATTTTTATTATTCCGCATTTTTTATTGACACATAACCATCTACGCTTAACTTTGTTTGCAAAACTAATTCCGCACTCAATAACGTTGTTTGTTCAGTCATTGACATTCAGAACTCCACACATAATACCTTTGAGCAACTATCTTTGCAACGACCACCTTCATACAACTACTTCCTTACTTTTGAAAAACATTCCTAAATAATAATGAAAAAATACAAGGCCTTTCACATATTTTTTTTACCATGCAATAATTTTTCTTCACAAGGATTGAAAACACAATTTTTTAGCACCCTCATCTATACAAAAGACATTGGTTCTAAAAAAAAAACTCCGTCCTCCACATTTTTACTTGTCTTCACAACTATTCTCTTTTTCATTTAAACTCTCAAGCTTTCATTATATGCACTTTTGCATTCAACCAACTGAATTAAATCCAATATCAAAACACATTACAAATAAAAAACTCCTCTACACTTTTGTCGTTCCACACAAATTCCGCACATACATTTGTTCTCTGCATAGAATCCACATAAAATGAACCATATCCACACAACTCCTTCCATACACCTACTTTCGTGGTCACATAAAATTTTACTAGATAATAATTAAAAATTCTATCGCGCACAAGAAGCTTTTCATCTTTCATTGTGCGGTTGTCCTTGTCTCTACTGCTATTTAATCGATTCTCTCTATGATTACCCTTCTCATTAGCAATTTTAATTCCCAATAAAAGTCATAGCTAACAAATATTAGCTTTGTATGCCATGAGTGTACCCCATTTCAAGCACCTTGTTTATAATGTCGTCTAAAACTTTTGAATCCAAACAATTTCTCTTTAGTTTAACATCAACTTCAAATTCATATAATTCCTCATACAGTTTGACTAAAACCTACTCTCAAAATAGAGTAGAGGCCCAAGTCTTAGTTCTAGCAAGAGAACCACTAAACGTGCATTGAAAAAAACGTTATTATTATTATTATTATATTATATTATATTATATATATATATATATATATATATATATATATATATATAATTACTGCTAATTTAAATTATATAAAAAAGTTAACTAAATAAATTTAACGGAAAGCCTACGTAGATATATCTCCCGTTGAAATCTACATTTTCACGTTTTAATAAGCTATGATTTTCTAAATTTCAAAATTATAAAAAATAATTCAACACGTTCAGAGGAAAAACGCATCAAGCGGACGTCAAATTACAGACATGGGCTGTATGCATGGATGTTGAAATGACGGGTGCTATTAATATCGAGTTTGACGAAGTTTGATGACCCTGTGGTCTTGCGGTAGATTATTCAATCTCTCTTTCTTCGCTCGCACGTGTTTCATGGTTCCTACGACGTCCAGGGCACGTACTCCATATAGACAAAGGAGGGCCGCCCCAGCTGTCGAAACTTGATTTAGCGAAAATTTTAAAAATAATTTAAAATTTAAAATTTATTATAAGATGTTTATGGGGCTTTTGATAAGATGTTTTTTTGATGTGAAGTTACTTGTTCAATTTCCAGTTTTTATTGAGGTGATATATTGGATATGATGAATATGTAATCCTACCAAACTTGCCAAAACAAAAAATCTAATATAAGATGCTAGAAATTAAATTATAGTGAAAGATAAACATTTTTATAAATTTTGTTTTTTTACATTTCCATGTATTTAAAAAAACATTATTTTTCTTTTTACATAATAAATTTAGAGTACATGTTCAAAGGGTTTGGATCAAATGGTGGAGAGCCAAAAGTTTTCACTATTGGGCAAGGTTAATTCTCATGAGAGATTTCCTCCTCCCATGGGCATTTTGAGGTAGTAGTCCAACATGTTTGATTCCACTAAGAAAGACTATATTAAATTGTTTCATGATGCATGCAGATATAAGTGGATCAAAGCCCGCCTCCTTGTCAAAGCCCACCTCCTTTTCTTCTTTTAAAAGAGGGTTTTAGCTTGAATAATTTGGTGAATGATTTGTTGCCCTAGATGTGTGGGCTCAAGTGTCCTCCCATGTCCTCCTTTAAAATAGGATCCTAGCTTGAATTGTTTGGTGAACAATTTGTTGCCAGGGTTCAAGTTTTCCCCATGTCCTCCTTTTAAATAGGGTTTCAACTTGAATGGTTTGGTGAACAATTTGTTGCCTTACCTATGTGGATTCAGGTCTTCGAAGACATTTGAAGACATGTTCTGCCGATTTAAATCTCCAAAACACGTTTTCACTTGCTTTATATATATATATATATATATATATATATATATATATATATATATATATATATATATATATATATATATATATATCTACACACACTAGTGCCAAGAAATATAAATTTTCTAGTTTTGATGTGTAAACGATGAAATAAACTTCTTTACCTTGAATTTATTATATAATTTATATATATATATATATATATATATATATATATATATATATATATATATATATATATACACACATAGGTACTTAAAAAATCATACAATTTTCTAGTTTTGATGTGTAAAAAACAGTAAAATAAAAACTTCTTTACCTTCCGTTATTATATAATTTATAAATAGAGATTTGTTAGGAATCACAATTTTAAGCTATAAAGTCTTCACAGTCCCAGTGCTGTTTTCAAGGTGTTTAATCCATAGACATTTAATTTATATGGTTGCACTAGTCATTTTTAAACACCATGTATCAATAGCATGCTAAGTATCAAAGAAATAAAAAATCTCCCTAGTTTAAGGATCTAAAAAAAACACATAAATAATGTTTTTTAAATTTCTAATAAATAAATGGATAAATAGGTAGTTGATATAAAAATATTATATTTAAGGCAAATATTGAAAGATTTTAACTATGCATTTTCGTATTTTTTATTAAATTGATCTGTCTTATGAACATGGATTATGGTTTTTTGGACATGTAATATTACTAAATCAAATCTTATTTATAAATTAAAAAATCCATAATTAAAAAAGTTATTAAATATTTTTTGATATATATCTATATATAAAATATTTATCAAATAAAATTATTTAATATTTTTTTATTCTCACATATCAGCTCCAAATTAAAAAAAAAATAACTAAGCTTATAATGAACTCTTTAAAACCCTTACCTTTCACCTTTAGTGAACTCATGTTCTTTGAGGTATAATTATCTTAACTATCAAAAATACAAACTTAAATCTTCACTAGTTGAACCTTGCTCTTAAGCTCCACGTTACAAAGTCATTTTCACCACTTACACAAGGTTTTGTTTTATTGGATGTATACAAACTTTTGTGCCATACATCAAAAGAGATGAAACTAAGATGCTATCGATTTTGGTTGAAGACATTCAATTACCTAGGTTAAGCTCCACATTACAAAGTCATTTTCATCACTTACACATGGGATTTTGTTTCATTGGATGTATACGAACTTTTGTGCAATACATCAAAAGAGATGAAACTAACATGCTATCGATTTAGCTAGTCGTAAATTGTAAATATATGTTTTCCTAATATATATGAAAACATTTAAAGAGGTTGGTAAGGAAATTAACCTATCTTACATAGTGGATGGAAGGGTGCATTGTTAAAGATTTTTTTTTTTTTTTCAAAATTCCACACACCAATGTATAGATATTCCAATAATGTGAAATGTTGACTGTGATGAAAAATAATTAGATAAAAAAAACTTAAAATAAAAAGATACACATGAATTTTGAGATAAATATATAATATATTTATTAGATTTATATATATTTATAATTTTGACATGTTTAATAATAATAATAATATTAAATATCTATTAACATTTTATATAAAAATAAATAATATTTAAAAATATATATATTTTTGTTAAAAATAAAATTTGGAAATGTATAAAAATTGATAAAGTCTATAATTATTTAGAAAATTAAATTATCATATTCAATTACCTAAAAAATATAATATATGATCATTAATTTACGAAGTGCGCACAATAAACAAATGGGTGAAAAAATTATTTATAAATTTGGATTAGTGAATAAGAAATTATCTCGATGCATTAAACATAGGAATTGAATACAAAAATTGACTACAAATAACTCTATGATAAGATTAAATTTTAATATTTAAATAAAATATATTTTTATAAATTTAAGGATAAACATAATTATAAATTTAAAAATAACAATTTTTATGGATGAAAAAATATTTTTTTCCCATAAGGAATATATATATATATATATATATATATATATATATATATATATATATATATATATATATATATATATATATATATATATATTATTTTATCATATCAAAAATTAATATATTTGTTATTTTATCTTATTAAAAATTAAAATTTCTTGGTTGTGTAGTAACTTACTTAGATACATAAATAGTATATATATTTAATTCAACTAATTACATAGAATTAAAATTTACAAAATTATGAGATAAAAATTAATTACAAAATTATGAGATAGAAATTAATCTATCTTTGAAAGTAATAGTTGCTTTGACAAAATATGAAATTATTTTCCCTAAAAACATGCAACACCTGAATGTCATTGAAAGCTTTCACCTATTTCCACAAAGCAACACTAGCAACCTGCATAGCCACCACTTCAGTAACAAAATTCACTCATTTACCAATTCCCATTTTACATTAAAACATCACATTTTCTCTAAAGAAAAATACAACTCGGGCTCCACATATATCCTTTTGACTAATACAAATGGTGCTGCACACCTACCTTTTCATTGCACCATAACAAAGTCCCCATGCCTCACCATCAAATATCTCAAGATTTTTTCCATTTTTTTAATTTATTTTCACTTAGTTTACCATATAATCATACATGATCATCATTTCAGAATCTACCATATAGATTATTACGTAAAAAACGTAAAAACACGTGATTGTGGCTTGTATTTTATATTCGATTAAATAAATTATGCAAATACAAAAGATAACACCCCATAAAATGAAAATAAGAGATAATTGTGTTGGATAATAATATATCTTTAGAATATGTGATTCTTAAATTTAAATAATTTATTCTTTAAACATTAGAAAATATTTTGTGCATTAATGAAACTAGTTAGTTTGTTACGTTAATTATGTTGAGAAAGGCTCCGTGTTACTATGAATTCGATCATCCCTCTGCTCTATCCTATAATGGTCCATCTCGAGTCTCATCCGAAGGGGGCTCATCCTGTTCATGCGGCCCCTTCTGATGTCACAAACCTCGCTTTCTCTAGCCTTATTTCCTCCCTTGGGGCTTCCCGTGAGTGTCCTTCAGTCTCCAATTTCATCAAAAGGATGGAAGATATCTTACAAATCAATTTGCTTACCTCTATGCCTCATAGAGAATCTCAAAAGGAGAAAATCTCTCTCTCTCTCTCTCTCTCTCTCTATATATATATATATATATATATATATATATGATGACAAACTCCTTCAAGAGGAAGAAAGAATCTGGCTCAAATTTGTTATGGATAAAAGAGAACGCAGCAGAAAACAATAACTTGTTGCTTTCCATTTACACATAATGGTTTTTATACAGAATGAGGAAGCTTCTGGATTATTTGGAATGTCGGTGACCATAGCTTCTTCTTGAAGCTAAGAACTCTCAAGAGAGTGTGAGACCCGGTCCTACATTAAATGTTGTCAGCGAGTAGGTTGGAATTATTGTACATCTAACACTCCCCCTTAATTCCAACCATATGATAGACACACAAAATACACTATGACACAATACATAAGACACAAACATACATCCCTTAATTGACATGCCTACTGGTCTAAGTCTCAGCTAGGCTTACAACAGTACAAGAGAACAAGGCTTTCGTTTTCGTCTTCTTTCTAAATGGTCCATACTTTTTTATTTGCAAACACAGTTTCATCTTCACCTTTCTTGCCATAAGATAGTGGTGAAGTTTCTCCTTTCTTGATTTTCTTATGACCTCCTTAAATTGATCTTGGTTTGCGTACTTAATATCAACAACCTCTTCAGGATTGGGATGTAAAGCAACATCCCCAAGGTAATCCAATTCATGCTCTCCCCTCTTTCCATGAGAAAGAGCCTTATACAATATGCAACCAAGTTTCACAAACTCACCATTGTATTTTGAGTCATGCCCAATGATATAATCCTCTTCATCCACAACAATCATAGTTGCTGGATGTACCACCTCTTCTTCAAAGAGGCTATTAACTTTCTTCAGTTCATCAAATATTATTGAGTCTTCCACAAATTCATCAACAACTATTGAGTCCTCTACAACTTCATGAGATGCTATTGACTCCTCCACGATTTTGCTTTCTGCAATCTCTACATCATTCTGTAGATCTTCATCTTTCATACTTGGTTGACTCATGTTTTCAACCTCTTTAATCAACTCTGTTGTTGCAAACATGTCATCCTGCATTTTATTTGCATATGAAGATAGGCATAACCTCTCACCAAAAAATAACTCATCAATAAGATGTTTTTCATGCATCAAACTGAACCACTCTTCATGAGATGCATAATTCTCATCAAATTTGACTTCACAATTTTTTGCATCATAGGCAGTTTCCTGACTATCACATGCTACTCTATTTGAGAGCTATTCGAGAATGGCGGATGTGTACAGATTCGAGAGCTATCAATAAAATTACTATTAGATACAAATTTCCATTGCCACGAATGGATGACATGATGGACTGCTTGAGTGGAGCAGCATACTTCTCAAAGATCGATCTGAAGAGCGGTTACCACCAGATTCTAATTCGAGAAGGGGATGAATGGAAAACAGCTTTCAAGACAAATGAAGGGTTGGTAATGCCATTCGGTTTGAGTAATGCCCCTAGTACGTTTATGCGCTTGATGAACAAAGTGCTGAAAGAGTTCAATGGGAAATTTGTGATTGTTTATCTTGAGGATATTTTGATTTTTAGCAAGACTAAGGAAGAACACTTTCGACATGTTCGAAGTGTGTTGGAGAAATTGCAGCAAAACAAGCTGCTGATAAATTTGAAAAAATGTACTTTTTTTCAAAAGGAATTGGTTTATTTGGGTTTTGTGATTGCATAGAATGAGCTGAAGATGGACCCAGAAAAAGTTGCAGCTATTGTTAGCTGGCCATCCCCAAAGAATATGTTTGAGGTTCGAAGTTTTCATGGGTTGGCAAGTTTTTGTTGGAAATTTATCAGAGATTTTAGCGGAATCTGCGCACTTATGTTGGATGCAATCAAAAAGGAAAATCAGCGTTTCTGTTGGACAGAAGCAGCAGAGAGAATTTTTCAGATTTTGAAGAAGAAGATCACTGAAAGACTGATTTTGAGGTTGCCTGATTTTAACAAACTTTTCCAAGTTCGTTGTGATGCTAGTGGTATAGCCATTGGGGCAGTACTTAGCCAGGAGGAAAAATCGGTCGCTTATTTCAGTGAGAAGTTGAATGAAAGCAGGAAAAAGTACTCATCCTAGGATAAAGAATTTTATGCTGTCGTCCAAGCACTAAAGCATTGGAGACACTATTTATTAGGTAACGAATTTGTTTTATTTTCTGATAATTCTACATTACAGTATATTATGCAACAGCAAAAATTAAACCATAAGCATGCAGAATGGGTTGAGTATTTGCAGAGTTTCACGTTTGTGTTGAAACACATTAGTGGATAGGCCAACAAGGTGGCAGATGCGTTGAGCAAAAGAGCTTTGCTCTTACAGGAGAGTACGATACAAGTGCTGGGTTTTAAGCATTTGAAGGACTTGTATCAGACAGATACAAATTTTAAAGAGGCTTATGAAGCCTGTCAAAACCCTTTGTTGAGGAACAATAGTCCATGGCTGGACTATAATTTGTAGGAAGGGTTGTTATTCAGAGGAGGACAGTTATGCATTCCTGACTGTTCGATGAGGGAGAAAATTATTCGAGAAAAGCACAATGGAGGTCTAGCTGGACATTTTAGCATAGACAAGACTTTATCACAGCTCGAACATTTTTATTACTGGCCAAATATGTGATGGGACGTGCAGCGATATGTGACTAGATGTAAAGTGTGCCAATTGGCGAAGGGACACAGCCAAAATACAGGACTTTATACGCCACTGCCTATTCCAAGTAGACCATGGGACTCAGTTAGCTTGGACTTTGTCTTGGGTCTGCCCAGGACGCAGCGAGGTTTTGACTCGGTGATGGTGGTAGTAGACATGTTTTCTAAAATGGCACATTTCATTCCTTGTCAAAAAACCAGTGATGCCACTCACGTAGCACACTTGTTTTTCATGGAGGTCGTCAGATTACATGGCCTATCGAGGTCCATTATTTCTGACAGGGATGTGAAATTCACAGGACATTTTTGGCGTACCCTGTGGAAGAAGTTGGACACTTAGTTGAATTTCATCTCCGCATATCACCCACAGATTGATGGGCAAACGGAGGTGGTGAACAAGAGCTTGGGAAACCTGCTACAAAGTTTGATTGGTGAAAATTCATGGATGTGGGATCGTGTACTTGCTCAAGCGGAATTTTCTTATAATGATTCACCAAATCGCAGCACAGGATATAGTCATTTTCAAGTTATGTATGGCATGCATCCTCACGGAGTGCATGACCTGCGGGATTTGGGAAAGTTGGAAAGAAGGAGTGCTAACGGGGAAGATTTCACCCAAGCAATGAGCGATTTACATGAGCAGGTGAAGTCAAAATTGTAGGACAACAGTAAAAAATACAAGAAGCAAGCAGATTTAAAGAGGCAGGAAGTTCAGTTTAATGTAGGGGACAAAGTTCTTACACATTTACGCAAAGAACGTTTTCCTAAAGGCGAATATAACAAGATGAAGTTTAAGAAGATTGGCCCCTGTAAAATTATTAGAAAATTTTCCGCCATTGCCTATGAATTACAACTGCCACCAGGGATAGGCAAACGCCCATCTTCAATGTGGCAGATCTGTTTCCATATACTGCTAGTCCTGAAGATGACAGGGCAGCATGGCCAGAATGGGACACCCAGTTTGACAGTGGTTCTTGGATGAGGCAAATGCCTACGGCTCAGCCCCTTGAGATCGAGAGAATTCTCGATACCCAGGTAGCCAAGCGTACTCGTAGGAAGGAGTACTTACGGTACCTTGTCAAGTGGAAGAACCTTCCCATTGAGGACAACTCATGGCTTGACGCAGCACAAATACAACGATCAGGCTATTCTGTTGAGGATCTCATGGAACGGAGCCATGAATTTTTGTTACCCCAGGAGCATCCAGCTCTGGGTAAACAAAAGGACAGGTGTTTGTCTTACTATTATAGTTGATTGTTGATAGGTGATTGAACCTGCATTTTTTATTTTATTTTATTTTAGGAATTCCATCATTAGGGCCTAATAGTTAATTAAGTTCTGTAGTTTTCACTTAAAATTTTTCTTTTAATTTGCATTTGAAATTCGTTCTTAGACTAAAAGAACAAAAGTCAAGAATGTAACTATAATAAACTGTTGACATTTTCAAACTGAAAAACTGTTTCATACAGTGATACAAAAGGAAGAAAATACCTTCTGAAGGGATGGATGTCCATCACACAAAGAAAGAGAATAATAAAACAAATCAGGAGATTTTGTTTCAGAGAAACCATCTGAGCCTATAAATTGCAGCCAAATACTGTTATATTACTTTTTTGTCTATTGATATATCATTGTATGTGAAAAATTGACTAATTGCGTGACTGTAACAAAAACGAATAGAAGCAAATTCGCACCCAGGTGCTGGAGCGATTAATCATCTTAATAAACTGAAGCCTATATCTACCAGAGAGTCTACACAGATAAGAGAACTTCGCAGATATTTCTCGAACAAGCAAGTGTTACAAAAACATTGCCAGGTATTCATCATGATATAATCACAGAAGTTAAGTTCCACTATTTACAAGTAAAATTCAATTTCTTTTTGATGAATTCTGGAAAATTATCAACAAATATATATTGCAGACTTAGTTTGTGGTTTGGGTTCGAAACCCCACACAAACAGTGTTCACATCCAAAGGAAAATTATAGAGAAACAAAAGAACATAACCTAGAAGTGACTGCATAGTCATTTGTAGACATTTTGTCTAACTACCCAGAAGGGAATTTATACGCAAACTGAACAATGGTGAATACACAGTAAGAAAGAAGGCACGGAGACCAGTTTCATAAACGAACAAGTTACAAACTACCAAAGATTTCTTAAAGGAGACGACCCTACCCATTTGGGTTTCAAAAGCTGAAAGAAGTGAATCACGAACTGAAGGGTTGTAAATACCTGCGAACAAGAAAGGCATTTTTAGAGATTAGAAGTCTGAACTGGTTTTTAAAACCAAACAAGAAAAAAACTAAGTGAAAGAAGACGAGAGGGGTTATTTGGGTGACTTACCAGAAAACAAAGAAACGCCGAGCAAAGGAAGAAAATTCGGTCAAAATCGGCAAGGGTCTGCTCACAAGGAGCAAAGATCGTTAGAAGTTTCATCAAGTATACGAAATGAAATGTATACGAAGGGAGCAAGTAAGATTTATAAACCAGAAGATACCATATCAGTGAAGTGTTGTTGAACGCCACCGTAGGGTTTGAAAAAACTGTTGCCACAACAAACAGTAAAAAAGAGCAAAGTAAAGCTACCACATCGGCAGAAGAGTCACAGAACATACCTCACAGAACCGGAACAGTCATAGAGAAAACCTCATAAAAAAAGTCGGAACAGACACAGAGCAGAAACCCTCATAGAACTCGGGCAAGTGAAAAGTGATTGTCGACTGATAGTGTTAGGGTTTGATAGCGCAGGAGAGTGAATTTCGAGAAGCTAGGACAAGTGTCAAGTTCATGCCCGCTCACAAGGATAAGTGAGGGTAAATAAAGATTGATTGCAATTAAAAACCAAATCTACCATCGTACCATACGAATATCACAAATATCGAAACATTAATTTCACAATTATCGAATCTGTAATGTGTATATGATACAGAAAATCATATAATGTAAATTTGTGACCTGTATTAAGTTTTATTCCATAGTTTTTTAGCGCAGATTTAGTGTTAAGGGCTGGGCCCCATCACTTTCAGTCTTGATCCCAGTTATGATGCTTTCAACACTATCACTATTTTTAATAACAATTTCATCAATTTCGTCTTTCTGACTACACTTCATGCTATACTTCATTTCAAGAATATTCCAAAACATTTTTGGATCAAATACTTCACCAAATTAATTTAAAATGCTTGACAGGATGTTTTCATCTAGAGCTGATATAATGAGAAAAAAGGCTATTGCATGTCTACTCTTATTTGGGGGATTTATAGAAATATCTTGAACAAATTTCCATAAATCTACTGAACCTAGCATTCCCTCCATTTTAATAGCCCAAAGCTCAAAATTTTTACCTGAGAATGATGGCAACACTGGCATTAATCGCCTCAATACGGTGTCTGTGTCTTCAAATTCAAATTCTTTCTGCTGATACAAATCTGTATTTGGATTTATGTCTTCACTATGCATTGATTCTATGACAAGAAACAATGCATATTCTTCTGCAACTTCTACGTCTTCATTATGCATTGATTCTATGATGGGAAAAAATTCATATTCTTCTGCAATGTCTAATTTTTGGTCCTTTCTCTAGATATTTTTGAGTTCTCTTCAAAACTATTTGAGTCTTTTCTGCCGACCCATTGCTCCAATGCATGCCAGTCAAACACAACTTTGGCTTCAATGCGATCCACATTCCATGCTCTCAAGAGTTTGGTCACACGTAGAAAAAACATGCACGTGCATGCAAAGCGACTCTTTAGGTGACAGATCAACTATCTCGAACAGTAACGGGCCCAACAGGATCAACACACCTTCAACTCAGATCCGACCTCACTGAAACACTACTCAGGCTTCTTTCAAACACCAGGCACTAAAAATGTTTCTCACAGTTCCTCACTGCATGCAATAAATATGTAGCGCCCAATAGCCACATGAATTTCACCCTATGACTTCTCAGGCTATGATCCCAGACACACTAGCCGCAAACAGATCCGCGACTCCACGTTCTCCTACTGGCTCCACGCACAGGTCAAATTCCATTCTCCAATCAGTGAATAACAAGGGCTATCAAAACGAGCCGCAACATCCACACACCTTGTTCATTGTACTGGCGGAAGACTACTCTTCATTGCACTAGACCCTAGTCTTCACACAAGCCTTCGACCTCAAACCAGAATCAATCCTCATGACAACACAGAAACGCAAGGATTCACACACTTTAAAGTCTATACTTTCCTCTTTTCAAGGCTGTTGCTCTGCAAAGCCTCCTAAATCGGTGGTTGACCACTTCACATAGCATCCACACTTGCAGTTCAAACACAAACACTTGGCACCATAATTGGCACCTTGGAGTAGCTATTTACCATGACAGAAATTTGATACCATATCAGAAAATTTCTCTAGCCACCGAGCATATTTGTTGGGCGCACTCTTGGCTCTCCAATGTCCTATTAAACCAGAACCAGCCAACCTCAAAAAAATTGCTCTAAGCAGCAACCTTCACAGGTCAGGCTTCACTCCACATCTACCGGCAACACTACACAGCGTTAGCTACACGCTACGCTCTTCCAGGCTCAAAAAACAACCTTGGTTCACACAGTGATGCCTCTCTCACTGAGCCTTCAATCTTGGGCTTCACACAACGGCTGATTCTTTAACTCTCATCATTCTACAATCTATGCCATGCCACAACACACAACTATTACTTCACAAATCTTCACACAACTGCAAGCTCTTTAACCCACACCACTCTGCTACCTACGCCAAGCAGCTTCATTTACGACTCCCCAAACTTCACGGTATTCACCATCACTCACACCTCTGTCACACAAAGTTGTGAGCTTGCACACCAACGCAGCAACCGGTAGGGCATATCACTCACACCATGCACTTCTCCAATAACACGATCTAAGAACCACTGGAAAACTGCCCCTCTTCCAACAACAATTAAACACAGATTCAATGGCTGCATGGAAAGCTGCCCCTCTTTCCACTTTATAAGGCAATCACGTTGCTATATCACACAAAGAAACAAACAAACTTCGGCTAACAACAATAGCCACACGATGATCCTCTCATAGATCACAGAAAGATACCTCTCAAGTGTTTACAACAACACTACAACATAGCTCTTCTTCTCACAATGCTGTAACCGCTTCACACCACCGAGCCCTCCTCTGGGCCAATGGCTCTTCACAAGGCAGAGCCCATCAGCCGAACCCTTATCTCTAATACCATAAAAGAGAATGCAGCATAACAAAATAACTTGTTGCTTTCCATTTACACAGAATTGTTTTTATACAGAATGAGGAAGCTTCTGGATTATTTGGAATGTCGGTGACCATAGCTTCTTCTTGAAGCTAAGAACTCTCGAGAGAGTGTGAGACCATTCCTACATTAAATGTTGTCAACGAGTAGTTTGGAATTATTGTACATCTAACACTGGATCAAACTCCAATCTTGATTTCTCTTTCGAGGGGAACCCCCCTCAGATCTGATAAATGGAAGGTTCAGTTCAAAGAGCAGGGTTTCTCAATTTGGCTAAAAGCTCTCAAGAGGCCTTGTTTTTTCTTTGATAACACCTCCAAATCAAATCCTAGTAGATCATCTAGGATCAAACTTTGTCACATTTTAGTGGGGTTTGGGTATTGAGTCAAATAACAAGGCTAAGTCCTATGGTTTTTTGTTGGGAGCACAAATTCTTGGTAACAGAAATTATATGAATCCAATTCTATTTGGTGACTCAGTTATCTTTATCTAATAGATTTTCAAAAAATTAACCCAAGAACGTTGACCTAGCCCAAATTGTTTCCAGAATACAACATCATATGAAAAATATTGGAGAGATCTGGTACTATCATGTTCTCAGAAAAACAGTATTAGAGGTGATGACACTAGAAAATTTGGCGGAATTTACGACGGCCAATTCGTCGCTATTCCGACACATAGTTGTCGCAAGAGCGACAGTTCGGGGACGGGAAAAACGTGGTTTTCCATCTCGTCACAATTCCGACGCACTTAAAAAGTGTCGCGCTACCGACACTTTTTCCGTCGCTTCCAAACAAGCATCGCTCTTCCGACGTTACCCAAACCGTTGCGCTTCCGACATTTGTAAACTGTCGCACTTCCGATGAAATGTGGTCCGATGTTTTGAACATCGCTCTTCCGACGTTTGTAAACTGTCGCAATTCCGACAAAATGTGGTCCGACGTTTTGAACGTCGCTCTTCCGACGTTTGTAAACTGTTGCAATTTCGACGCAATGTGGTCCGAAGTTTTGGACGTCGCTCTTTCGACGTTTGTAAACTATCGCAATTCCGACGAAATGTGGTCTGACGTTTTGAACGTCTCTCTTCCAACGTTTGTAAACTGTCACAATTCCGACGAAATGTGGTCCGACGTTTTGAATGTCGCTCGTCCGACGTTTTTATACTGTTGCTCTTCTGACGTTTTTAAGCTGTCGCAATTCCAACGCTTACAAGGCATCGGTATACCGACGGCGGGTTCAATTTAAAAAAATAAAAATGAAACTTTAAAACAGGACAGTAAATCTCCAATATTTGTTATGAATTGTGGGCGTTCCAATGACCGTGAAATATTAATATAATAAACCACCCCGCTGTGCTTCGACCATAAACAATCATTTTTTTTTCACAAGAGAAAAAACGTTGTTTTGAATATATTATATGAAGTAAAACAGTCCATGAAGTCATTACATTTTCACATCTGAAGATTGGAACCCAAATATCCATCCAGAAAAGTGGAAGTCCCACCCAGACAATGATAGAAAAATACCCCATGTCACATACAGGGACATGATATAAAACCCAGTAACGGTCCACATGGAGATTATCGACAATCTGAGAAAGCATCCAAATATGCCCGAGGCATCTATAAGAAAGTGAAATAGCAGTATGTATAATAGTAAAGCAACAGATAGAGTACCAACTTCCATTGTTCCAAATAAAAATTAAAGTACCCAAAATCCCTTAACAGAGAAAAACGCTAATCATGTGAGGAGTGTGATATGTCCAAAATATAAAAAGACCATCAGACCATATCAATAAACCAACATCGCTAGTTTTGAAGGCAAAGTGATAAACATTAATCTTTTTTTTTTCACAAGAGAAAAAATGTTTTTTTGAATATATTATATGAAGTAAAACAGTCCATGAAGTCATTACATTTTCACATCTGAAGATTGGAACCCAAATATCCATCCAGAAAAGTGGAAGTCCCACCCCAGACAGTGATAGAAAAATACCCCATGTCACATACGGGGACTTGATATAAAACCCATTAACGGTCCACATGGAGATTATCGACAATCTGAGAAAGCATCCAAATATGCCCGAGGCATCTATAAGAAAGTGAAATAGCAGTATGTAGAATAGTAAAGCAACAGATAGAGTACCGACATCCATTGTCCCAAATACAAATTAAAGTACCCAAAATCCTTGAACAGAGAAAAACGCTAATCATGTGAGGAGTGTGATATGTCCAAAATATTAAAAGACCATCAGACCATATCAATAAACCAGCATCGCTAGTTTTGAAGGCAAAGTGATAACCTATCAACACATAAAATAGTATCATAAAGCGAATACAGGAAATGTGCAGAGACATGTACTGATGATATACACCTCACACAAAAATCATCCATGATAGAGAAAAAATATGTATAAACCCAAGGTCGATTGTATGTTCTGGCTCGCTTGTTCCTAGAAATAAAAACCATCTACAGAAACCCAGGCTCGCTAGTAAGATCAGGCTCGCTTGATTCCAAAATTGGTAACCATCTGTTGCATCCGAGATGTAAGGTTCAGGCTCGCTTGTTTCCATTAGTAGCCCGCTACAGCATCCACCTTGTTCATAGCAAAAAGGTTCCTGTAGATATACATAGAAAGAGTATAATATGTAGACCATATAAACATGGCTTTGTATTTCAAAAAATAGGTTTAAAATAGAAACAGGGCAACATTTTTTTTTTCCAATTGTTATGAACATAATTCGACCATGAAATATTAATATAATAAACCACCCCGCAGTGCTTCGACTATAAACAATCATATAAACATGGCTCTGTATTTCAAAAAACAGGTTTAAAATAGAAATAGGGCAACATTTTTTTTTCTAAGTAAAGTTAATCTATTAAAAGTGGGAATAAAATTACACCGAAGTCAAAAACATTGCCCAGACTCATGGCAAATTTAACTCATACGGGGAAACCAGTCTTGAACGTTTAATTTACAGAATTCAAAAATATTACAGAGGTCTAGCACAGTAATATAATCTAAAATTAGCCCAATTAAGTGGGTCGCGAAGCAAGAAAAACAAATTAACCAAACTACTCCTCCGGTGGCTCCTCGAAGATTCGGCACCATCCTTCGGAAGGTCCAGGATCGCCAGTTGCTACCTCCACATTCATGCCACCGCTCCCCTCCTGAAGGCCCAAATGCTGGCCGGCTTTTTCTGAGCTTAGACTGGCTGGACGGGTGCATTGTTCTTCCATTTGGGCCTCCTCACGGAAAACCACAGTAATTGAAGCTGTGATTCGTGGGCGGTTCAGAGAGAAATTAAAGGAAAAAAGCGCAGTGTGTGTCGTGGGAGAAGGTGAAGTGGTGGGGAAATGAGGATTAGGGGAGTCCATACAGTGGCCAGATCCTAGAACCCAACCCCACCCACTTCTAGTATCTGGATAGAGACCTGCGTGATAATCACTAGCCGACTGGGAAGACGACTCGGTTGAGGGGCTGGAGGGAGCGCGCAGGGGTTGACCTCTAGTGCTCCCCCTGCGGCAATGCATCCTTTGACGCAGGCGAGGCATGGGTGCAGTCTCAGCAGTGGGCACAAGAAGAGACAGAGAAGCATAATTCCAAGAGAGGAAGACAGACATAGACCAGACCGAGAGAAATGCAGATATGTAGCAAGGTCTAAGCAGCAGTTTAGCTGGCCACTTCTCCTTCTCGTCATAGTGAGTAGGCAGTGTAACCCAACAACTGGCTCGTCTGAAAAACCATAGCGAAACGCTATTTTATCGACTCGACTGCAATGCAATCGAAGGACGCCCATCATAATTAATCTATGATCATTAATGAGAGCCAAAGGCCGGATCATATTGGAGCATGCGGAATCGCTAACAGGAGTGGAGGTCCGATCTTGAACAGTGTTAAAACTTAATGCGATTTGATGTGAAAACCATGGAACTTAATTGAACATCGTTAAAACTTAATGCGATTGATATGAAATCGCCACATCCATGTCCCATCGCCTTAAACGCCATCGAATGCACCCGCATCCGGGAACATGGCAACATTTGATTGAAGACACATGGAAGAAATTGATTGGAGTGGATCTTTGTTTGGGCCGCTCGCACAATGGAAATCCGGAGCCAAAAAATATTAGGGCAAATTTGATAATAAATTCGCGTCACAACTCTCCCTCCGTACGCCAGCCCAACTTCGGACTCGAAAAAGATTAGGGCGGAATTCAATTGGTTTTTGCGTCACAAAATTGGCCGACGTCAGCAGGCTATTTTGGAACGCGAATTTGGTTGAAGTCCGGAGGGCTCGACTTAAGAACAATTTTGTTTGATCCCATCTTATAAAATTTGTGTTGGTTTTCTTTGATAATACACATATTTATAATAAATCATGGGAATACCACACTAGTAAACATGTGGAAAAGTTATATAAATTATTGAGAACAATCATTTTCATGTAAAAATATCCAAATGTGCTTTTGGGAAATAAGAATTCGAGTATTTGGTTCATATTGTTTTAAAGGAAGGAGTGAAGTTGGAGCCTCAAAAGATGCAAGCTATTACAAAATGACCTATTCCTAAGAAAATCAAAGTTCTTAGAAGATTTTTTAGACTTACATGATATTATTGATAATTTGTTAAGAATTATGCATGCATTTCAAGTCCACTCACATATCTCTTGAAGAAAATATCATTTATATGGAATGACGAGGCTACTTTGGCATTCTCTCTTTTAATGGATGCCATGTCTTCTACACCAACATCGGTTGCACCTAATTTTGGTAAAACATTCATAGTATTGTGTGAGGCACTAGGACAAGGAATTTACGTAACATTAACACAATAAGGGATATCATTGGCTTTTAAAAGCAAGGAATTCAAAGAAAATATTTGGTGAAATCTACGTATGAAAAATAAATGGAAGAAATATTACATGCAATAAAAAATGGGGATAGTATATCATTGGGAGGTACTTTAAAGTCAAGATATACCATGATAGCATAAATTATTTTTTGAAGCTATGATTTTCATTAGAAGATTAACAAAAATGAAGAGAAAAAATGCAAAGTTT